>JAUTXW010004652.1:617500-620000 GCA_030620095.1 Kuschelorhynchus macadamiae | reverse complement strand
AGTACAAATAATCCGAAATGAGCTAAGAACGGAACATCTTAACTCCGAAGAAAAGGAGATGATCACAAACCTATGTTTAGAATACTCTGACATATTTTATATTGAGGGTGATAAGCTAACGTTCACCAATGAAATCAAACATGTAATAGAGACTAACAACGCAAAGCCTGTATTCACGAAATCTTATAGGTATCCTCAGATACACAAAGAGGAGGTAAAAACACAAATAGGAAAAATGTTAGAACAAGGAATTATCCGGCCCTCTATCTCACCGTGGTCTTCACCGGTGTGGGTGGTACCCAAAAAACTCGATGCATCCGGGAAACAAAAGTGGCGTGTAGTTATAGACTACAGAAAGCTGAATGATCTTAGTATTGACGATAAATACCCTTTGCCAAATATTTCAGATTTATTGGACTAACTTGGTAAATGTCAATATTTCTCGACGCTTGATCTCGCGTCTGGCTTTCATCAAATTGAGATCACTCCCGATGACATACCTAAAACAGCATTTTCAGTCGATAACGGACACTATGAATTCGTCCGAATGCCATTCGGTCTAAAGAATGCCCCGTCCACGTTCCAGCGTGTCATGGACAACATTCTTTTGGGCATCCAAAACGAGCGTTGCCTTGTTTACATGGACGATATAATCGTCTACTCGCCCACCATACATGAACATATAGACCGACTAAAGGAAGTTTTTAAACGTCTCCGAAATGCAAATCTTAAAATTCAACCCGATAAGTGTGAGCTCTTGAGAAAGGAAGTTATGTGTAAAACCCAATCCCTCAAAAGTAGAATGCATTAAAAACTTCCCAGAACTAAAAAATGCAAAGGACATTAAGTCTTTCCTGGGATTAGCGGGATATTACCGCAGATTCATCCCGAACTTCGCAAAAGTGTCCAAGCCTTTAACCCAACTCCTAAAAAAAGACGTCCCATTCCTCTTTGATTCTGAATGCAAAAAGTCATTCGAAGAACTAAAGAAAGCCCTAATTACAGACCCCATTCTCATCTACCCTAATTTTGAGGAAACCTTCCTCCTGACTACAGACGCAAGCGCATTCGCAATAGGCGCTGTGCTGTCACAAGGGCCAGTCGGAAAAGATCTACCAATAGCTTTCGCATCTAAAACACTTTGTAGCGCAGAAACTAAATACTCCACCATCGAAAGGGAGCTACTGGCAATTGTATGGGCCGTAAAACATTTCCGCCCTTATCTTTTTGGACGAAAGTTTACACTTATTACGGACCACCGGCCATTAACCTGGCTCTTTTCGATTAAGGACCCTGGTAGTAGGCTTGCTCGCTGGCGTCTAAAATTAGAAGAGTACAACTATAAAATCGAACATAAGCCCGGAAAGATAAACAAAAATGCAGACGCCCTATCCCGAATAAAGATTAATTACTTCCAAAAATGCGCAAATTTCCAATCAAAATGTGCCATTTTTGCCGCTAACGAAAATGATAGCGAAAATGACGACCAAAGCCAACCAGACCCAAATGCCGTCGAAATAGACGACGAACACATCACACAAGAATATAACAAATTTGTAGATCTCTACCAAACGAGATCAATAATTGACTATTCCAAAGTCGAATTCTCAAATTCGCAGCTTTTAGATAAATCGCATAAATTAATTATTACCTTTTTCTGGCAAAACAAACTAGAGGAAATGCATTACAAAATAATCGAGGATATCTTCGAAGAAAACGTTCATTTTGAAAACATGAGCGTTAACATTGCCTCTAGCAAAACTGTAAAAGATAGAAAATACTTTATTATCCCAATACCATTCGACCCGGAAATTGTAGCCCAACACCTGTTCTATGTTCTATTTAAGGCCCAAAATGAATTCGATCCCTCTAAAACGTTTTATGTAGAAAATAATTTAGCACTGCCCATTCTCGAAATGTTCTCATTTATTTTTGCCGATAAAGAGATAAAACTTAAAATCTGTCAAAATGTTGTAAGATCCCCAGACTCTGACGAAATTCCCCAAATTCTAGAACACTATCATTCAGGCAAAACTAATTTGCATCGGGGAATAAACGAGACAGTCAGGCGCATAAGAGAAAAGTATAATTGGCCGAACTTAACAAAAGATGTTGAAAAATTAATTAAAGCCTGCGAAATATGTCAGAAGGTAAAAATATGTCGGAAAAATTTAAGTACACCACTCGTTATAACGGAGACCCCAAAAACCCCGTTTGAAAGAGTAAACATTGCCTACAAGCCTACCCAATAGACGACAAAAAAGCGTCAACGATTGTAAATACCCTATTAGTATTTTTCCAGCATTTTGGAACACCCCTAAGAATACATTGTGACTATGGGCGTGAATTTGATAACTCGTTAGTTAAAGACCTTTGTGAATTGTTTAATACAAAACTAACATTCTCTAGTGTAAATCATCCCCAGTCTAATGGGTCCATCGAAAGGTTCCATGCAACCTTATCAGAAATGATTAGAGCGAACGTAGCAGAAAACCCTACA
>JAUTXW010004651.1:760000-842968 GCA_030620095.1 Kuschelorhynchus macadamiae | reverse complement strand
GTGTTATGTACATCTACTGGTTAGGATCATATTGCTATTTTATTTTATTTTCTAGAAATACACATAGCCTATTGCATTTTGGAACATTTGAAATTGACAATTTCACAGAATATTTTTGAATTTGGATATGGAGTTTGTATGGATTTTTAAATAAAACTTATGTTAAAGAAAAAATCCAATAGGATAGCAATATAAATGTTAGAAAAAAACCATTGTGTTACAGGGTTGACAGCATTGTTTTTATTTAACTTTATTTTCTATATAAACCACCTCTGAATCCTTATTTCATACTTTATTTTATTTTATATTATTTTATTTCCTGTATAAACCCATTTTAATGAATATTACGTAGTTGATGTGCTGCCCTGGAAACTTAAAATGGATAATGAATATTTTAAGATAAATGGTAATGAAATATTTCTAAAACGGACATAAATATAAAAAGTACTCTTTGTGAATTTCTTTTAAAATAAATTGGTCATGTGACAAATTCAAACAAATACAGGAATTAATTTACAAGATTCATCATAAACTGGAAAAAGCCATTATCAGGGGCATGAAGTGTGTTGAATTTGGGTAAAAATTTCTTTTGAGGGGTAAAATGTAATTTAGGACTAATTTAAAATAGGTGAAACACCAAGAATCTAAGTAATTGCAAGAGTTTTAAACATTTTTATGTTTTAACAATCGTCTATTTCTAAGACATTTTTGTTATTTGCTTGAAGTTGATTAATATACTGATTATTGGGGATCTACAAGGCGCTAAACAACAGGTATATGAAAATTGGGTAAATGTTCTTGAGTAAAATGACAGCTAAAAGAAAAAACAAAACATTTTAAAGACTTTAAAAGTTTTAAAATATTTTTATATATTTAAGACTTTTTTGTTATTTGGACCATAACATTTCCGCGACTATTTAATTTTATAGCATGGATTATCTAAATAACTAATTTTTAAAGTTTCTGTACTTTTGATTTTTTCTTCCAGTACGACGTCTATACTGCTGACAACGTGTCACTCTAAGTGATTATTTTTGCTTCTTTAAATAACTACTTTTGAAGGTAAAATGAAACACTCTGTATATCTTTCAGAAAAAGTAATCAAGTTAATGGAAATAACCAAAATGTCTGGACGAATTTTTAAAATAATATTATAAATAATTTATTGTATTTGGATGATTAGATATTGATCTTTTGGTTTTAGATATATATGTATTTCAGACTGCACAGAGGAGGGTAATGCATTAACAGTAATGTTTTGTACATTACTGTTAATTATTTTTTATTTTTACAACCCATCGTGCAATGGGTCTCAAATAAATCTGGAATTTAAAAGAGCAAATGTGTATGCATATGCTCTTATAATATACAGAGTGTCCAAATATAAGCAATTATAAAGCTTCCGTAAAACCCAAATGGTCTAACGGATTAAATCATGAGTAGAAAGAATCATACTATTTCGGGAGTATATAGATATAGATTTAATAGTAATTTAATATAGACGAACTGAGGGGCCAATTTGACAACATGAAACAAAAATTCATTTCCATCATGATGGAGGTCAAATTAAAAAGCTTGTTGAAACGATTTCAATTTTGTCTTGAACAAATCTAAGTTTGAATTTATTAGGTGTATTAAAGTAAGTAATTGTTAAGGATAATATAAGCTATATTTCTTATAAAAATAAAAACGTTTTAAATATGTTTTATACAGAAGTTATGTCGTAACAACACTGCGTATTTATGATATAGTTTAAGATATAGAGGGTGGCTCCGAATTATACAAATCCAGATAGTAGATACTTTTTTTGGATCTTAATAGATGGAGGCTAATTTTTTTCCAAAAATTGTGAAAAATTAAAATTTTTAAATAATGATTAAAGAAATTAAATATACAGATTATTAAAAATACAAAAAACTGGAACGCTTATAACATAATAGTAAGGGTATATTATTAGTAGTTGACTAATAAGAATACAAGATAGCATATTTATAAGTCTATGTAATTAAAACTTTATAGATTCTAGGATTGCCCTATAAAAATATTTTTAATTCTTTCGTAAGAGTGAAATGTTGTAATCATAAAAAACTCCCTCCGAGTTTTTTTTAGTTCTTTACGTTTCAGGGTTCTGAGATACCGAAAATCATGTTTTCCCGGTCTGTCTATGCGCGGCATAACTAAGGAACTACTTATCTAATTGACATCAAAGTTTGCAGGGTGACTAGGATGGACCTGTTAAGGCTTTGGTGTGTGTTCAATAAAACGGAACAAAATGGCTGCCCAGTAAATTGCTTAAAAAATTAGTATAAAAAAATTATATCTAATTAACTCGCTTATAAGTCGAGTTTTAAATTAATTAATTTATAATCAGCAAGAAAAGACCTATCTGATGAACATTTAATATATAGGGTATTCCGTTAAAAAATTGACAACATGTCAAAATTTTATATTTTCAAAAATATTACGCATTTATTTACATTTTTATATCAATTCAAATCAACTCTGTGTGGGCGTCAAAATATACGAAAAAACACTATACATATTCTAAATAATTACACGAAAATTAATCTGGGTCTTTATTTTCATAAAAAAAGAATACATAAACAGGGAAGTTAGAATAAAGCTCTTTTATCGATTTCTAAAAAAGCGATTCTAACTTATTTCAGTGTCGATCAGGGCCGGCTTCGACTGAAAAATGGCCCTCGTATGCAGTAATCAACACCAAAGTTCACAAGTTCTATTTACCGATAATTATAAATATGCTCTCTTGCAGTGGCGAAGCGTGGAAAACAATTTTAGATTTTCCCGTTGTGAATCGGTTTTTGTCGTTGATCGAGTCCCATACGTTCTTTTTTAGGGAATAAATACGATAATTTAATAAACATATTTATATTATTATATGTATCCATTCAAAATCAAAATTTGCTGAATCCATTTTCTACAATATATCCTAACGAAACTTAAATAACAAAATAACCCTGATTCTATACTCATAGAGTTGATAATTAATTAAAAGAAGTCAGATCAAAAGAAATCATGGGCGACCACGCATCTAAGTAAGCCAAGCTAAAATTTACCGCCATCCGAGACGTCTAGCCAAATAACAATTTCGCCTACTGTAGTAGACATTTCACTACTTGTCTTAACCGGAAAAAAATACGTCTGGAAACAATTATAGGTACTTAAAACCTTCGTTTATGCAAAAATAAAAAATGTAACATAGGCCCATCATCCACTTATGTTTTCACCTTCCTTTTTTGAAGCGCGAACCTGATTTCTTGCGCTGTTTGATACTTTAATTATATATATCTATATTTTAAATGTAAAGCATTTTGGTAATATAATTCGATAAAAACCATTGTTATTCAATAATAAGTTAAATAATTATAATAATAAATATGGTATTTTAGTTATATTTGTAGACAATGTTTACGTTATCTAGTCTCAAGCTTCGCCACTGCTATCTTGTTTTTTTTGTTTTAGTCATTTAGTCAGTGTAGTTTATCCGGTTATAATCAGATAGTTTTTTAATAATTAGTCTACTTACAATAAAAACACTATCTTTGGCAATTACTTGTAGATACGAAATAACTCATATACTGTAGAATAAAATCAGTTCTCCTTTATTTATGGATATTTTTGTGATTTCTCTGTAGCAAGGCATACGTAATATTTCCTTAAATACAACTTTAACGAGAATTATTTGGGAGCATTCGACATTTTTTTGTTTTATTACATTTTGCTTACCCCCGAGTATTGAGAAAACATATTTTGCAATCCCCAGGTAATTAAATCATACCTTTAGGTTTAACTTATAGTTATCCTGTAATAATATCCTATTAATTTTATTTCCAATAATATGAAGATTATCACGGGTTTAATACCAAAATATATTTTTGATAAAAAAAAGGTTTATATTTTATTAACTTTAACACCTTGTAGGTCAAAAACCGCATTGTCGCGATAATGATAAGATTTCCTCAGGAGGTAGAATACTACATTATAATAAAATCTTTACACGTTATTTGATTTAAATATTTATTTTTGATTTTTTTAATACTGGACATTTGATATAAATTAAATAGTTACAGTTTTTATAAAATAAAATGAATACTATCAGTTGGTGTTCTCAATTTAAAAAATTAAATAAACTTTGCACCAAGGTTATCAGCTCATCGAATCTAAACATAATAAATTTAATATAGACATTTGATTTCTAAGATTTTTAACACATTTTTGCTGTTGTAGATATTTTGCATTGGTTAGGTGTGAGAAACATTTGATGAGTTTTGATTTTTTTTTTTAGAAAAATGATAAAAAAAATTACCGAATTTCTATCTAAAAATTTGCACATTGACATAAAATCTAATTAGAGACAACTTTTTCTTACAACATTTTTCAAAACAATGATCACAATTCACATCATTTTGGTACTTTTCAGAAAAAAATTTCAAATTTGACATATACCGGATGTCACGTAACATTTTTTAAAAATAATTTTTGGTTTTTAGCCAAACAGAGACGATCACCTTAGTTATATTTACTATAAATCATTTAATAAAAATAGCCCCATATGGTGCGAACTTCTTGGTAAGCAATGTACATATATAAGTATGTATATATAAAAAATGTGTTTTTGCAAAAACAGAACTTCCCCGTATTTTCCAAAACGAATGCTGTACTGCACTCATGTATTTAAAGTATCAGTTGTAAACTCGGTGAGATTCAGCTTTTCCGTCTCTCTCTAACATATTGTCTCTTATCTGAAAATCTTAAATCAGCTGTCAAACGTAAGTGTAAGACATCCCGGGTTTTGGGATGTCAAATACTTGTTAAAACCGAGATACACAAATCCAGAATCGCCTCGAAAAGTCAAAATCTTGAAAAAAACAATATAGGCCCTAGTTTACGAAACAACTCACAAAGTTACCGATCTGAGAATTTTTGCAATATAAAAAAATTATCGCATATTTTCGAAAATGCAATATTTTATTTTTTTCTAAATATCTCAAGAACCCTAACTGCGATCCGCAAGTGCCATTAAGCTGTATCAATCGTCTTGTTTAAAACATTTCCCCATTTAACCTCTATTCTCTATTTTTTATGATACGGGAGATCCCCATAGAATACAATATCTAAATTTTTCGAGGTGGCCACGATTAATTATTTAATATCCACCTTTTGTTCTGTATATCTAGTACTCTCTGCAGTTTCAATACATTCCATGTGCGTATTTAATGAATAAAGTGTCTAAACGCATACATCGCATTTAAAATTATCATCAGGTAGGAACGTACATTTTATATAATATTCGTATTACTTCGTTGTCACCTCAAAAAATCTGGCAACATAGCCAGAGGTGCATACATAACAAGAGTACCTACAGTTCAATATAAAAGGTAGAGGTGGCTCCGGATTTGATATCTCTATGAAATATATATAATTTTATAAAATAAAAAATCGTTTCCCCTCTTTTAAAAATCCGAATAAACAGGCTCCCCTCAAGCCATATTTACCAAATTTGGGTGCAACAGCTTAATAGAAGGAGATGAGGTGAGGTCGCCTTATCTGTAACACTGAGGTAACAACCTATATATATATATATATATATATATATATATATATATATATATATATATATATATATATATATATATATATATATATATATATATATATATATATATATATATATATATATATATATATATATAAATTCTACGTTGATTTACTCTCCGAACTTTGCTATAATAATTTTACTTGGTAATTGAGTAGAATGATTTAAGAAAATTAGTAAACACAAGTGGTTCACAGTCAGCTCACAACTTTACCTTAATTAAGGACAAAACCAAAACGAATCTGCCGCTGTCTTCTATAGTTTCAGATTTTGAAAAGCCTTAATAATTCGAGAGCGAATTATGTGTCAGGTTGGCCGTGTGAGAAAATACCCTATTTTTATGCGAAATCCACCCAACAAGCGCAGCGGCGAGACGAGGAACAAGGGACCTATTTTCGGTACCGACATGCGGTATTAAGCTGTCAAGTTTCAAGTGTTGTTTATGTGTTATTCATTATGTGTATGACCATTGTTTAAGAAAGTATGTTTTAGGTTAAGAGGTAGGAAAAACCCTTTGGGGATGTGAAAGGATAGATAGAAATCGAAAGGCAGTGTGTAAGCATTGTCTCGCATTGGTATTTTTCTCGGTTTGTTCTCTTCTTGAGTATTAAATACTTTTAATAAATTCATTTTATAAAACCAAATTCGCTTCATTCATATATATATATATATATATATATATATATATATATATATATATATATATATATATATATATATATATATATATATATCGAGTGTGGTTCTTTTTTAATATATATATCATTTCTAGAATTTTTCTTTTTTGCTTATTTGGTTTGGTTTTGATTTTGGTGTTTTAATAATTAAATTTATGTTGAAATTGACTTTAATGTTTAGTGTGAGCGTTAATCATATGTATGTTCAGTGCTACCCAAACATTGAGTAGTTTGCTTTTTTGTTAATATATATATATTTTTGTATTTTTTAGTGTTTTTGATTTTAATTTATTGTATTTTTTTCGAAGTAAGTTGTGACATTTATCATCTATGGCATACAGTTTTTTATCTTTTTTTTTTTTTATGTTTTCCGAAAGATTTTTTATATATGCAAGGGACATGTAAATGGGTTTTTTTTATTTTGTCTTTTCTTAACTTCCGTTCCTTTTTTTCGAGGTGGCGACGATTAATTATTTAATATCCACCTTTTGTTCTGTATATCTAGTACTCTCTGCAGTTTCAATACATTCCATGTGCGTATTTAATGAATAAAGTGTCTAAACGCATACATCGCATTTAAACTTATCATCAGGTAAGAACGTACATTTTATATAATATTCGTATTACTGGCAACACAGCCAGAGGTGCATACATAACAAGAGTACCTACAGTTCAATACAAAAGGTAGAGGTGGCTCCGGATTTGATATCTTTTTGATTTGATATAAAATAAAAAATCGTTTCCCCTCTTTTGAAAATCCGAATAAACAGGCTCCCCTCGATATATATATATTTATATATATATATATATATATATATATATATATATATATATATATATATATATATATATATATATATATATATATATATATATATATATATATGAAATTCTACGTTGATTTACTCTCCGAACTTTGCTATAATAATTTTACTTGGTAATTGAGTAGAATGATTTAAGAAAATTAGTAAACACAAGTAGTTCACAGTCAGCTCACAACTTTACCTTAATTAAGGACAAAACCAAACCGAATCTGCCGCTGTCTTCTATTGTTTCAGATTTTGAGGAGCCTTAATAATTCGAGAGCGAATTATGTGTCAGGTTGGCCGTGTGAGAAAATACCCTATTTCTATGCGAAATCCACCCAACAAGCGCAGCGGCGAGACGAGGAACAAGGGACCTATTTTCGGTACCGACATGCGGTATTAAGCTGTCAAGTTTCAAGTGTTGTTTATGTGTTATTCATTATGTGTATGACCATAGTTTAAGAAAGTATGTCTTAGGTTAAGAGGTAGGAAAAACCCTTTGGGGATGTGAAAGGATAGGCAAAGGCAGTGTAAGCATTGCCTCGCTATTGGTATTTTTCTCGGTTTGTTCTCTTGAGTATTAAACACTTTTAATAAATTCATTTTACAAAACTAAATTCGCTTCATTCATATATATATATATATATATATATATATATATATATATATATATATATATATATATATATACATATATATTACTGAGGTTTTTGATGTCTGTTTTGTCGTTAATCGAGTGTGGTTCTTTTTTAATATATATATCATTTCTAGAATTTTTCTTTTTTGCTTATTTGGTTTGGTTATGAGGATTTTGGTGTTTTAATAATTAAATTTATGTTGAAATTGACTTTCATGTTTAGTGAGAGCAATTTGGTTAGTTTTATCATATGTATGACCGTTCAGCCTGCTACCCAAACATTGACTAGTTTGCCCAATGTAGATTTTGTTACATTCGGTGCACGATACCTGATATATAGCATAGTTTTTGTATTTTTTAGTGTTTTTGATTTTAATTTATTGTATTTTTTTCGAAGTAAGTTGTGACATTTATGGCATACAGTTATTTTATCTAAAAAATTTTTTTTATGTTTTCCGAAAGATTTTTTATATATGCAAGGGACGTGTAAATGGGTTTTTCTTTATTTTGTCTTTTCTTGACTTCCGTTCCCTTATTAAAGATATTCTGACGAGTTGCAAAAATATTTGGTAATTTTGATGGGTAACCATTTTGTATATTTTTAGCCTTATTTATAGCTTTTTGACGGAAAGTTTCGTCAGATAGTTTAATTGCTCTGTCTTCCAAACCTATAACCACAGATTTTTTTTGGGATAAAGGGTGATTAACAATAAAAGATTAAATAAAGAAAAACTCGCTTACATGTCCCTTCCATATATACAAAATCTAAAATAACTGTCTGCTATAAAGGTCACAACTTACTTCGGAAAAAATACAGTAAATTAAAATCAGAAACACCAAAAAAATAAAAAACTCATGCTATATATCGAAAAAATGCGTTTAATTTTGGGAAGACACTATTTTCCAAAATACACAAATAATTTATATATATATATATATATATATATATATATATATATATATATATATAAATATATATAAGAACAAAAAACTACTACTATATATATTTATATATATATATATATATATATATATATATATATATATATATATATATATATATATATATATATATATATATATATATATATATATCTTAGTCTTATATAGTCTTCGTGGATATCTGATTCTATGGTATATACAGAAACACTATAGTGGTTTCATAAATGTCACAAACATTATGAGCTTTAAGTCATGTTTATTAAACGTAACCTTACTTCTAATATTTTTGCTATACATACAAGAAAAATGGATTGTATGTTGCACTTGATATGTTAACACAACTGTTATTATATTAGGTAGTGGTCTAGAGGCTCACGGAGCCGTCACCCAGAAAAACCCTACAGGCTCGAAACCTAGAGCAAGAATTTTTAATTTTTTTATTATTACTTTTGTAGTTTTCTTATTATTACTATTATTTTTATATTAAATTCTATTTAAGTTACATTATTTTCATGCACGTACATACATATATACACATTTTTTCCCTTGTCAGAGCTTAAGAAATACAAAAAAAATATTTTTGTATTTTGGAAAATAGTGTCTTATTATAGAGTCTATATAATATTATTATTAAACGCATTTTACCGAATTACAGAATTTTGGTATATATTTTGCTGAGGTTTTTGATGTTTCTTTTGCCGTTAATCGAGTATAGTTCTTTTTTAATACATATCGTTTCTAGACTTTCACTTTTTTGTCTAGCTGGTTCGGTTTTGAGGGTTTTGGTGTTTTGATAATTAAACTTATGTCGAAATTAACTTTCATGTTTAGTGAGAGTCTGTGGTTTTTATCATATTCACCGTTCAGTCAGCTGCCCGAATATTGACAGTTTGCCCAATGTAGATTTTGTTACATTCAGTGCATGGTATCTTATATATAGCAGAATTTTTTATTTTTTTGGTGTTTGTGATTTTAATTTACTGCATTTTTTTCGAAGTAAGTTGTGAGCTTTATACAGTTATTTTATGTTTAATAAAATATTTTTTCATGTTTTCTGAAAGATTTTATATATATGAAAGGGACAAGTGGGTTTTTCTTTATTTTATACTTTATTGTTAATCACCCTTTATCCCAAGAAAAATCTGTGTTTATAGGTTTGGCAGACAGAACAATTAAATTATCTGACGAAACTTTCCGTCAAAAAGCTATTAATAATGCTAAAAATATACTTAGACAAAATGGTTACCCATCAAAATTAACAAATAATTTTGCAACTCTTCAGAATTTCTTTAATGAAGAAACGGAAGTTAACAAAAGACAAAATAAAGAAAAACCCATGTATTGGAAAAACTTACCCGCTTAAAAGATTAAAATGACGGAACTTACCTCAATTGCTGTAGTGAAAAATGAGGGAGGCAACGTATGGACCAGTCCCAAAATAAAAAACATTATTTTTGCTAATTTTATTTCAGATTGCTAATTTTAAGTTATCACTTGGTTCTTCTAAACATTTTTTTTTCTCCGTAGTGCTTTCAACGTCTTTCTCGTTAATTTTTGTTTTATCAATTTTACTGCTAATTGTTGCAATACTTTCCCTTTTAGTAGTGTTATAATCTATTCCCAATGATTGTAAGCTAATTTTTCGAGCATATGCAGCTTCTGCTAAGATCTTATCACCATCATCAGGAACCACTAAAATTAAGACCATCCATGAAACGTGAACTTAGTAGTATTAATGTAAATTGCTAATTTTAAAATCAGGTTGAATTATCGTTTTTTTAATATATATTAAACATTTTAAAATAGAATAGGACCGCAAAGTTATCTGAAAGTTTATTTTAATATTATTGGGTGGCTAAAAGTTAAGATGCCTCTTGAAAATTAAGAAATCATGGTTCTTGGGTTTATTCTTAATTGACTCCAGCAGTGAAGGCTGTCGTACTCGTGATAATTGTGTATTTAAAAATATCTACTATTTTCTTGTCAATACTACAACCTTGCATCTAATGTCAATATAGATTGTATTTTGGCCATGAAGCTCAAATATCACGAAAAAAATTTCAAAAACTTTTAAATATATTCTTAAGCCACGTCAAAAATAGATCTAGTTTAACTATTTAAGAAAAGCATTTTGTAAAGGAATAGACAACACCAATAGAACAGAGTATATAAATTCTTAATTAATTTTTTCTCATGACAAATGCTAAACATGAGTATTTCAAAGAAGTCATTAGAGTAAAGCCATGTAATATTAGTTTTCAGAGTTTTTAAAATCTAAGCAAAATAATAAATATCATTTATCTCAAACGCGATCTTCTAGACTGTATAGACAGATTTATGTATAGATAAACCTTCTCAAGTGGTTATCGTCTATGCCTCTATTTCGAGAGTTCATGGTCTCAAATGACCCATGTTCATGGGAAGCTATTATTGGCTCGTTTATATTAACTTGAAGCAAATATTAATTGAAACATTTTTATTTAGTTCGATGCAATGATAATAAATGGTCAGCTTACTATGTTAAAAATACAATAAAATATTTTATAATAGAAGGCGTTTCAAAATTTCCATGTTTTTTTTTTTGGAAAGCATTGTTTCCCTTCAGAATAGTTTGTTCGACAGGGTTTTTCTTTAACTTTCTTTTTTTTCGCCGCCATAATCTTTTTGAGCCAGAACGCTGACAAGTTAGTTTAAGTTTTAGGCATTTATATAAAAGGTACTTTTTTATCCTATTTAGACGGAAATGTAATTATTTTTTCGATTACATACATAAAGTAGAACTCTAGGCGACACCTATGAAGTATTTATTAATTAAGGGATCAGGGTGCGACGCATTGCATTTCAGCCAACCAGAGGCAGTTCTTGTTAACTTACGTGCCAACCTTTTTTCTGATTTCTAAAACAAGAGTCAGTCTGTGTTAAAGCTCTATATCTTACAGTTGATTTCAAATTCTTCTCTTGTGGAGGTTAATGAGGATTTACGTATACAGTGGGTTATTAAAGTTGAGGGATTATCAAAGATATTTTATTTTCATTCTATTATTTATTTCAAGGGTTAAATTTATGGTTTATTTAAAGATTTTTCTTTTCTTTTCTTTTGCACTAAGTTTGGGGACTTTAAGTAAATTCCGTCATTTTCTAGATTTAAACACTTTTGCTATTAATTTTAAGTGTTATTTTTGTACAGTAATTCACATCATTTTAATTTTTGTTAATAGAAATTTAAGTGTTTTTAAAAACCGGATCTTTTATTTAAATCAATCACCTGCTAGTTAAAATAAATATATTCAAGAAGAAGATACCATCGTTGTTGCAGTTTGCTATTGTTCGAGTTATAAGTGGCCGCTGAATTGGTGAGATAAGATATTTATTTAAATTTGTACTAACAATTATATTTGATAACATTGTACATTATACTTTACTTAGAAGCCTACAGATTATCTTTGATTTTGCTTATCATATCTTAGTTAATTTCAGTAATGTGATAAGCGTTGACCCCGCTCCAAGTAGCACTCTTAATCATGAATACGTCATTGCTAACAAGTATTTTCTTAGTAACCGGAATTTCAGTAATTTTCGTGATTTTTTTGTAAGAATAGTAATAATTCATCAAGTCGTACGCGCCGTTTACATTCGTTACTTTTCATTAAATTTTGATCAAATATATTGGCCAATTTAAATCTCAAAAATGTAACTTTGAGCTTTGGTTTAAATAGTAATTATCTAGTAATAATCTTATTGTAAAGAGTTATTCTATTTTTAGCGTAATGTTTAATTTGTACGCATTTTTAATCTATATACTCACAAAAACAAACGTCATAGCTAAATATTTATAGGGGAGATGAAAATAAACAATAGCGTTTTATTGGAATTTTACTTTTAGGTTGGCTGCATTTCTTTACTGAGAAAATTATTTAACATCAAGTATCTACGACTGCTCCCATACGCTTTTATAGTTTTGGATTCTATAAATACGAAACTATCACTCATACCCAATTACACTGAAGTTTTGAACACTAAAGTGGTACGAATAAAGTTATCTACAATGTTCCCATTAAACCCATACTGTATATTATTACCAAGCGGTTACGATTTGCGAACATTCCGCTGGTTCTTTAAAATTTAATGCGTTGTGTCGTAGCAGCGGAGAGTTGCGGTACTTGAGTCACAACATAATGATGTGATATTTTTAATTTTCTATAAAATATGTCTGACTGACGAAAGCTACTTTTTTTTCTTATGGTATGTGAAGCCATTGTGAACCTTTTAAACTTATTACTCGTAGACTACACACACATACACAACTAATTAATAGCTGTAGACCGAATTATAATGACTTTATGAGTACAGTAGCGACAATAGAAGCCCACCCGCCAAATTGATGCAAAATTTCTAAAGGTTTAAATTGGGGCACCCACATTATCGATATTTTTTTGCAAAATATGACTAAATTAATCTACTTTTATATTGACAACCTCTGTCCATAGATAAAAGAATAATATTTAAAAAAGCCTCTGGCAGCGTTAATTGTAAATGTAGGGTTATGTTAATTTTTTACTATAATAATCTATTTGAACTATCTAGTACAAATTTAATATTAAAATTAATAAAAATATTTGCGCAAGCGATAAAGGAGAGTTGTCTGCCAAATAAATTTAGTAATATAATATGTACTGAAGAAGTACAACATAAACTATGACATGAAACAATATTCTCTTTTACAGCAAAATAAAACCAAAATATAATAATGTGCAATATTTAATAACTTTTCTTGGAGTAAACTTAAACTTAAGACATTCACAGTCATAGTCATTTACACATTCATCACAAACACTTTATAATTACAAGCAATACATGTAAACTAGGCTTAAATACATTTCTTCATATGGGCAATGGCTAAGAACTTCTTGTTTGAATCAATCACAAAAACTAATGAAAGGAGACACTAAAACAACAAACCTCATACGAAACCCACGTAGGCGAAAAGTAAACAAACTAATTTTAGCAGTAATATGGCAGAACCAATCAAATATTGGATACTTTATTGTCGCCACTCTCCTTATAAAATCACCGACCGAATCTCGCACCAGTGCCCCCTATCTCCGGAACCTCAAGTACAAGAGGTAATAGTTTACTTATAGTAAATAATTACTGCAATTCTTACTTCTAAGTTGCAACAGAAGAATAACGACTGGTAATAGCCAGTTTAAAGTAACAGTAGACGATAACTTTTTCTTCTCTGAGCGACTCGTTTTACTTTATAGTAATACGGTATAGGAGTGCATTTGAAAGTAATGGAGTAGTCTCTGCAAGGTTCAAGAAGGTACTGATACTTAAAACTTGTGATTTAGTAAACGGATTAGAAACAGTAACTTTGAATAGTTATTACCTTAGAGGAAGAATAAAAATAGAGTTCAGTATTTACATATTTAGCCACTGCTAAGATTACCTCACAGTATAAGGTCGATCGTACAACGATGCCAAGCCTAGCCAGGAACACCAAGTTTATATTACGGTGAATATGTTTAAACATGATGCAATAAAATTTTCATACAAAAAATAGTAATGTATTTCCAGTATTAGTTTCTAAGTAGAGTAAAGAAATGACTTTTATTGCAAAATAGTAAAACACAAACTAAAATACCCAAAGTCTCAGATCAGATTTCACCAGTAACAAGAGTTTTAGTTAGCTATGGCAAACCCAATCGACAACTCCACGTATTAGACCATCCCACTGTAGTATTACACCATCCCACTTTCATTGACAAGGGATCGTTATAGTAAAAAAGGATAATAGTCTACAGTAAACATTGTTCCAGGGTTACGTGACCGACGTGGCTTAAAAACCAATAGCGGGTCGTGGAACTACAATAAATTTTAACATTAAAGAAATTAATTCGCTAAAAAATATTTTTTTAACGTCACTACTGCATGTGTTTTAATGTATTATTGTATATTTGTTGATATGGCTCAAATCTTCTAATTATATATTGCCTTACTTCAAGAAGCAGCGTTCTAAAGGTGCGGTGACATTAGAAGAACATTATTTTTATTTACTTTATGTTGGACATTGCGAAACTAGGAGCTTTAGTTGACCTAACTATGGTGCGGCAATGTGAGTTTGTAAAAAAATTTCCGTTTAAGTTTGGAATTTTCCTTTAATCACTAAGTAAACAGCAAGATTTCCTTTTCCAGGAGACATGTCTAATGGAAGATACCTTATTCACTTATTTTGGGTCACATGACGTATTGACCAATCCGGTTCAGTATAATAGAACGTTTATTTCGTCGGGGGTCATGTGATAATCTTCAGAAGCAAAATGATACAAAAAAGACTCTGAGGTGATTTTTTTGCCGATTATAATAGTTTTTCCTATCAGAGAATTAAAATAATTATAGAATATACCTATACTATATTAAAATAGTGGAAGGGCGTCTCACGCTCAAAAAAAACGTACTGCGATTTCGAAAATCACTAGATTTTGGATGAAATCTAGGGAAACAATAAAGTTCGCACCTCTTTTTAGTTTTCATTTTAGTTGGGCCAATTTTTTATATAGGTATTGTCAGGTAAAGGAATTTAAATGGTGATTCTTTGGGTATTAAAAGTAAAACTGTGTTCGTAAATATGTTATAAACTTGTTAGAATTTAAGATTTAGAATATTGAAAATTAAAAAAAAATCTTTTATTTTTAAAATTTTAGCTATTAACATGGAAAAACAATATGACAATTGGCTATTCTATTCGTATCTGATAGCGCTCGCTTTTTTTACTTTCCTCGCAAGAAGAAAGTATTCGAGTTACAAAAAAATATGTTTTCTCAGTTCCGTTGTATGTCTGTCCGCGACAAAGCTCAAGAACTGCTTGTCCTGTTTACTTCAAGTTTTGGTTGAAAATTAAAGGTCATATGATGATGACGTGGTAACATTTTGGTAAAAATCCAATATGGCTGAACAAAATGGCGGTTTATTGAAATGTAAAAAAATATTACTAAGAAACTGCTTATTCATTTTATCCAATATTTTGCAGAAAAATTAGGTTTGACATGACCATCAACTGATAAGTTTTAATACAAATCCAAAATGGCAGCCTAATAAAATCTTATGTGACAATGCAGAAAACTACTACATCGGTTATGTTCAAATTTTGCTCAAAAATCAAATATTATATAGGGATGAACTGGTAAAAATGTTGAGACAATTTTTAATCAAATCTGTATAAATATTAAAATTCTCTCGCATTCTAGGCATTTCTCTCATTTTTTAAATTTTTACTAAAAACGTATGATATGTATTTTCAAATACCCCCCGATTCCTACTTTCTTTCAGCCAAATCTACACAAATGTTAAAATTCCGCCGCCATGTTCGCATTACAATCTTGAATTTTTAAAATGTTGACAAAAATAATGCGCAGTCTTAGATATCCCTAAAATGCCGAATTTTAATCAAATCTGCAAAAATTTTAAAATTAGTCTGCTTGGTGATGCCGCCATTAAAAGCGCGTTAAAAGCATTGATTTTAGTTTAAAACTCTAACACCCGTATTGACTAAAGAGGTTTAACTTTAGACAAGGTCTAACTTGACAGTTACAAGTTTAAGATGACATTTTCAACAACTGAACAAATAATTTTTCTAAATGTCACAATTACAAAATGATAGTGACAAAAGGCAAACATAACTAAAAACTAAAGTTTAATAGTATAGAAATAACTAATTTTCTTTTAAACTTACCTAACTTAATGCTTTGATTTTAGATAGTGAAGTAGAGAACGATTATTTCTTTGAAGTTTGTAAAAATACCTATTTGCCTCCTTAAGGAATAGGTAAGAATCCTTCTTTTCGTCAACGATAATGAAGCATGGCCCATTTCTTCATTTTCGTACATCAAATATTTTAACTGGTCGTCATTTTGTTTCGCCATATTGAATTCATACCAATATTTTACCAGTTTCTTTTTAATATCAGACGTAATTTTTGTGAAAAATTAAAGTTAATCGAGTAAGTGGATTTTTTAGCTATACCGGAACAGACCGACCGACCGACAGTAATGGAAAAACATGGGGATCTGTAAAAACCCGGAACGATAATTTCCTCACGATTAATGATATTTTCTTATGCGGGAAGTGAAAACTCACTGGCATTCGTCAACAAATGGCCATGGCTTGGGCATATGCCATACCCACTTCTTGTTTTATCGTAAACATTGGTAGATAGAATGTGAAAAATAGGGGAACCATGTAGGCGCATACCCCTAACGTGATTTATGAATGAGTTGTGATTAGAGATGACGAAAATCAGTATTTTGTTGTAACAGGTACGTCCTGTTCCTGTTCCAAGTCCATACCTGTTACAGATACCTGTGACAAAATACTTTTCCCGGCTTGGAGCCTCGAGTCGTTGAAACTGTGACTAAACGGCGGTTTCGAGTATCGCAGCCCGCAGTTCGTTAATTGTTATTATATATATCATCAAAACAGTACTTATTCCGTGCAAATTTGAAAAAACTAAATGAACGAATTGGCTCACATTTTTACAAATTTCGTTTTTAAGCTTATAAATTTCCTTTATATTTAAAACGACCTTGAGGTAGTTTAAGTTTAATTTTTGTTTCGAAAGTTAGAGAGAAAAATTACAGAGTTAGATAAATAAGGAATTTCAGCATTAAAGTCAAAGGTACCATATATAATTTATATCTTTGAGAATTAGTAAGCGTTTTGACGATTTTATCGAAAGATTTAAAGATGGGCGGTAAACCCAGCAATAATAACTTTATTAGTACGTAGTTAGCTTATTAATTTGATATGCACAGACTCCTTTCATGTTTGCAGTGCAATGAAACATGATCGTATTTTAAATGAACTGTTGCGAATTTGTGGCGTATTGTTTAAGAGATGATATAATTTGTTGCTATTTTTTTTGTGTGCTTTTTTTATGAGAAAAACATATATTTTTGGGTTCAGATGCACGTACAAATGAGTGCTGTTTTAAAAATTGTAAATATGTTATATATTTTTTGTGTGAGTTTAAATCCCCGTAGATTAAAAGGGAAATAAAATTTTACTTTAGCAATCTCTTAAACGGTAGGCTTTCTACATAATAAACATTTGTTATTAGGATTTGGTTTGTGTGTGTACTTTATTTTTTTTATAAATTAGTATTTCTGTGAAGTGCACAACCGAATTTGGAGAGTAACCGACATTTTTAGGTCACTTTTTTTATGTTTTCGACGCTTTTGTTTTTGATTTGAGTTGTTTTGGAAAATTTATTGTTATTTTTCAGGTTTTCTAGGTTTTGAAGGAGGAGAGCCCAACTAAAATGTTTTTTTTTCAACAGAATAAAATATATCCCCGTGTAGACAGTATTCGTGACTCTGAAATTAGAGACATTATATTTTATTTTTTAATAAGTGTATGATAAACATATAATAATATTGGTTGATTAAGGGGATTGTCAAATTTTCGCAACGGGTCTATATAATTGCACAATAATATACAAGTGTTAGTGAGCTTTACAATTTTTATGTGAGAACCGGTACCTATTTAACAGATAGAGAAAGACAAAACAGGATTTTCTGGTACCTCGTTATTTGATGGATGTTTTGTTTAGGGACTTCATCCCAAAAAGTTTGTTCTAAAAAAATGATAAACACTTGTATATATATTGTACCTAATGTAATTTGGTTTACGAGGACTATGCGGTGATGTTTATTAGAAAATAATGCCATGAGCTATTGGTTTTTTAGACAATGTATGGAAAATTTGGGTAATTAAGTACTATTTAATTTTTAAATAGGATTCGTCAGGTAAAAGCTAACAGGTTATTTTTATATTTCATCAAATGCCTTGTGTTTTATTTTGCTTATTTGACTTGCGACTTCTCGATGATATATGAAGGTATAAAGATATAGATATTGTTTTCTTGCGTTAATTGTTCGTGGCCATAACGAAAGAGTTCAATGTGGCAAATAAATTGTTTAGGGGATGAAAAAGTTTTAACAGTATGAAGTAGAATATTTCATTCATTTTATATTTCAATATTAAAAGAGTTGCTATATTAAAGAGTTCATATTTCTGAATGTAAAACGTATTCCGTGGATAAAGGGTTTTAACATGTGTGAAATAAATGTGATTAAAGAAATTCAGGAGATTTAAAGATGTATGTTATGCCGTGGTTTTAGGGGGAATACAGGGAATAAAGGCATATTATGGGCTATCCTGACTGTGATATAAATAGCAACTATATATAAGAAAAGATTGCCTGCAAATTTAGTGTTGAAAGACGTATAACACCATTGTTAAAAAAAATCAACGTCTATGATTCAACGTGAGAATAACATTTTCTTAGAAGAACAGTAAAGTAATGATAAATAGAAAGTCAGGGGATAAACATAAAATTAGCCATTTCGCACCAGAGTGAGGGGATAAAGTTTAAAAAAGTGATTTCCGGTCCGGTATATATTGTTCTATTGTATAAATTAATTTTATTTGGAAAATAAATACTATTGTTATTAATGACGGTTAGTGTTATAGTAAGAGATTTTCACTAGGTGTCGGGATTACCGTGTGGAAGAATCGAGGAAGCTTTCTAATGCTGTAGAATTGTGTTCCTGTAGAGAGACTTTTTCGATTAAGGTGATAGTTGAAATGTAATTTGATTTTATTTTCTGTCAGTTATCAATAAATGTGAAATTTTGATTAAAAGGGTGTATAAAGCGTAAGAATGTCGCGTATTAGCGATAATACTATTAGTTGAATGAATTGCTTTGGAAAAGTATACGAACTACATTTGATTTAATCAATCGTAAACTGAGCATCAATTGAACTGTAGGATAATGGCCAGTACCCAAACGTTAAACTGTATGATTTTTTTTGTTCTCTTTTTGATCTTGGTATTTCCACATGTGTGGACATATTATAGTCGTTACGGAATCAGTTTAATACCAACATTAAAATTTTGATTTTAAGAACAGAGTGTAGATAATTTAATTCGTATGCTGTGTGTTGTACTTATATCGCATTTGTCTTTATACGATTTTTTTTCTTGGTATGTTACAACAAAGAAAGAACTATAAAGAGATTTTCAACAACAGTCTGCTCTCGAGTCTGTAATTGAAATTTAAAAATAATCACGTGTGAAAGGAAAATGTCAGGTCGCTTAATTCTGCAGGGGTCACAACAATATAAAAAAATAGGTCTCCTGAAAGAATGTACTGAAAAGGTACATAGGTACTAAATATATTAGTATTAGTGTTATCAAGCCATATGCGACTTGAAAATTTGTTTTTATTTCTTTTTAAAATAACCAAGTTTTATATTTAGTAAAAACACATCTAGTAAGACTTATTCTTTACTAATGTTAAAAAAAACCTATTAATGTGAAGGAATGACTCTTGTTACAGCTTAATTAAAGTATCATAACAGAATTTTAAAATTTTGGTTATTTTTTAATATACTCAATAAATAATAAATTTTAATTTGAATAATTTAGATATCAAAAGGCATTCGATTATTTATATAAATAGCTTTTTGGTCGCAGTCTTAAAATTTTCTAACCATAATTCTTTTTTTACTCACATTTTGCATAGGTTTGGGTATTTTGTTGGTTTTTTTTTAAGTACTATAGTTAAAAAAAAAAAAAAGTCGTTTGTAAATAAGTATCAATATTTTAAAAATAACATTTATTAGTTCTTGGTTGTAGTTTTTAAATTTTTTTTTCATTCTGTTTAAATCAATTCTCAAAGAATATAAATAACGTAAACAAGTCTGGCCTAGATAATTTAAATATCGTTATTAAAATTAGAGGTACTAATAAAGGTAATAATGGGATATAGATCATAAAGCTTACTTTAAGGTTTAAACAGGTGGTACAATAATATATTGCCTAATGGAATGAGAAAATTATTAGGGATTCTGACAGAAACTGGTTATACCTACATTAACGATCTCTTATCTGAAGCATATACTTTGTTGTTGGGAGTACACAGATTTAACTTTAAAATAGTTTGTGAAGATAATTATTGCATAATTATGAAAGTGTTCAATATTTTATTGACAAAGGGAGCATCAAGATAAAAGTATACCCTGTATAAAACTATCAGAGTTTTATTTATTTTTTTTGGGATTACTATAAACAAACGATAAACAACAATAAGTTTTTATTATAGGCACCACGCCAGTAGAAACGAAACGAAATAAACGTGGATTTTATTCAAGGAAAGAAGGGTTCTAGTACCCGCCCTTTTTCCAAGATGATAATTTAGCCGAGAACACATGTTACAGATGTTCATTATTATAGGACAGGGACAAATAATAGTTTTAACTCAGAGAGAGCATTCAAATAAAAAAGGATTTTAGTAAGAAATATTTTAGGGATGTAATTGTGACCTAATTGTTTTTATAAGTATGACATTTATAGTGTTATTTTGAGTTCGGTATTTACATCAGTTCAACTGTTAAATTTAAATGAACGGATTTGGTAAAAGAAGAAACTGTGTTGACATATTAAGAAACATTTTGAAATGAAATTGATTTGAAAGAAAGTTTACGATGTTTAGAAAAGATAATATGCTTGCAGGAAAGAGAAGTCTATAAAATTAAAATAGATCAAAGTCAAATTAAGCGCTATGTTTGGAAACCTTTTATTTTAATAATATTTTTTTTAGAGGTTGGAGATGTAATTTCTTTTGGTTTTGTTTTGAACAGTAGTAATGTTTTTATGTTTTAGATTACTTTATTAATGTGGCCAGACATGTTGAGGTTTTGGTCATTAGCGATCCATTCTGTTAATTGTTTTCTCATGCCGCTGAGGATAGATGTGTCAGCCAGTTAGTGAACGAAGAGGCTTTGAGTTTAGAGGCTATCGAGGCTATCAGTAGATTTGTGCCATGCCAGGGTCCAAGCCAAAGGTCCATGTCAAGATGCAAGCCTTGTAGAAAGCTGTTCGAGACTGGTCTCGAGTTCCACTAGTCCCATTTAACAGCCAATGCTGTGTATTTTGTATTCAATTCAATGCTGCCCAATAGTTTTTTGTCTTCTAAAGAGTTTATTTTGAATACCTTAGAATTCCATAATATTATCTATGTTCATATAGGAGTTTTCATGTCACGCCACATTTCCCGTTCCCTACTGTCAGTATAATTTCATTCATTATTTAAACATCAAAGATATATGGTCAGGCTTTTCTTTTTAAGTCAAGATTGTTAGTAATGCTAATTAACAGATGCAGTTTGAAGGTTTTTCAAACAAAAAGGAATTACGTTAGTTAAGGATAGATGTTGAAATGGTACATTCAGAGAGAAGAGCGAAAACTTAATCCTGTTGTAGTCTGAATATTGCTATGTGCTGTTAGTAATTATAAGCAGAAATGGTTCCAGACATTGTTTCACTTAGAAGCCTTCTATAGTTCACCCGCGTCATAGTTAAAGGTTAGATTTGACAATAATCTGACGTAACGGAAGTCCATGAGCAGAGTATAGATAGAAGAAGTACAGTGATTCCACTTGACAGTCCGGGGTACGCGAGATCACAGTTCACAGAGTTTGCAGATGGAGAGATGTCCAGAAGAACGTGAAGAAGTAAGTGAAAGTGTTAAAGAAGAGGGACATTTTAGTATAAATGTTGTTATCGTTTTCACCAATAATTGTCGGGTTTTACCTTTCTATTTTCATTTTTACCTAGTAAATATTTTATTATTATTGCCTCGAATAAAATTATATGTTTCAATCTAAGGGGGGGGGAGGTAATTGTAAGGGAATAGACTATACCAATAGAACAGATTATATAAATTCCTAATTTATTTTTTTCTCATGACAAATGCTAAACATAAAATTTAAACAAAATAATAAATATCATTTGTCTCAAACGTTATCTTCTAGACTGTATAGACAGATTTATGTATAGATAAACCTTCTCAAGTGGTTATCCCATATGACCCCTGTGTCATGGGAAGCTTTCTTTAGCCCGTTTAATTTAACTTGAAGCAAATATTAATTGAAACCTTTTATTTGATTCAATGCAATTATAATAAGTGATCAACCTACTATGTTAAAAATACAACAGAATATTTTATAATAGAAGAAATTTCAAAAATTCCATGTTTTTTTTGGAAAGCATTGTTTCCCTTCAGAAAAGATTGGTTGAGAGGGTTTTTCTTTGCTTTTCTTTTTTTTTCGCCATGGTTTTTTTGAGCCAGAACGCTGATAAGTCAGTTTAAGTTTTAGACATTTATATAGACAGTGATTTTATCGTATTTAGACGGAAATGTAATTATTTTTTCAATTACATCCATAAAGTAAAACTCTAGGCGATACCTATGAAGTATTTATTAATTAAGGGTACGTCTATGACGATGAATTGCGTTTTAGCCAATCAGAGGCAGTTCTTCTTAATTTACTTTTTTCTGATTTCTAAAACAAGTGTCAGTCTGTGTTAAAGTTCTGTTTCTTACAGTTGATTTCAAATTTTTTTTTCGTGGTGGTTTATGGGGATTTACGTATACAGTAGGATATTAAAGTTAAGGGATTATCAAAGATATTTTATTTTCATTCTGTGATTTATTTGGGTAACTTATTTTCATGAGTTTAATTTATGGTTTATTTAAAGATTTTTGTTTTCTTTTCATTTGAACCAAGTTTGGGGACTTTAAGTAAATTCCGTCATTTTCTAAATTTAAACACTTTTTTTGTTATTAGATATGTAAACATTTTAAGAAACCAAATCTTTTATTTAAATAAATCACCTGCTAGTTAAAATAAATATATTCAAGATGAAGATACCATCGTTGTTGCAGTTTGCTGTTGTTCGAAATATAAGTTGCCGCTGAATTGATGAGATAAGATGTTTAATTAAATTTGTACTTACAATTATATTTGATAATATTGTACATTATAATTTACGAAGAAGTCTACAGAGTATATCGGCCAAAATATTGCAGATGGAGTAATTATAAAAATGTCAAAAAGGTCCGAATTAGTTTTTCTTAAGTACGATAGCTGTGAGATAAATCTATCCGAAACTACAGTTAGTTTACTCCTACTGAGCTCTCCTCATCAAGAAAAATATTTAAAAAGTTTAATGCGTTCCGGCTCCGGGACAAAATGTATAATAGTTCTAAGAAAAGTTATTATTTTTGTATGGTTAAAATATATTAGGATAGATTGGATTTCCCATGGTTACAATACGTAATAATTAGTTTTTGCCTGCTAGGCATATAGCTACTGAAGGGTTCTTCGCGTGATCCGTTTTCACTCAATTTATAAGTTGATTTCTTTTCTCCACATACACAAAAGGCGATCCTTAACATAATGAATGGTAAGATTGCGAATTATTTCACACATAAATCATCCAGAAAAAATAACCTTAGAGAAGAAATAAGTGATTTGAGAAAACAAGTATAAATTACTAACAAGCTATCGGACACAAGGTCTATAGCGTTGAATTTTTGATGCTTTGATATGACTCAACGTCTATAGACATCCTAAGAATATTTGCTTATTACGACACAACGTCGATAGACGTTATTCTTGCCCCTATCACCGATCATTAACAAGACAAGAAGGGGCATAGTCCCACGATATAATCAACAGAAGGTATGATATCTCGCATCGATCTGCTACGTCATTGCGTGTTTAACGCCGGCTGTCATTGACCTTCGGCCATATGATTTCAATGTGTTTTCAGTTGATGTTTAAAAATGTTTGCAGATTTTTGTGTCCTTTTTTGTATTCAGTTAATTAAACAACAATAGATATGAGGTGTGTTATGTTCGGATGTGACGGGAAGAATCAGGCAAATAATTTTTATACTTTCCCTAAAGACAAAAAGTTTTTATGTGAATGGACACGCTTGTGCAAACGCAAAGCTAAATTCAATACAAATTTGGCGCGGATATGCTCCAGGCAATTTGTTAAAGATGACTATATGTATATGATATATATATATATATATATATATATATATATATATATATATATATATATATATATATATATATATATATATATATATATATATATATATATATATATATATATATATATATATATATATATATATATATATATATATATATATATATATATATATATATATATATATATATATATATATATATATATATATATATATATATATATATATATATATATATATATATATATATATAGATATATATATATATATATATATATATATATATATATATATATATATATATATATATATATATATATATATATATTATATATATATATATTGTGTGACTTGTTTAGTGTGTGTTGTTTTATTCCCTCTCATACCTGCATTTTTTTAAATTAGACCTCCTCTCCTCAAATAGGACTTAGTTACGTCCTTGTACTTATCAAAAAACACAGATATTATAGCATTTTTTAGTTCTAAATTAAACTAAATATAAACATGTATAACAAAATAACAGTATAAAATTAAATACTGTCGGATTTTATACAAACTTAACTCTTTCTTTAGCGTGTTTTTTGTATTTTTATTAAATAAATATATACCTACCATGTCATAAGTGTTTTATTTTAGTGAATTATATGTCAATGTTTCGTTAGAAAAATATCTTTAATTAAAAAAAACGGTAATATAATGTCTAAACCCTAGAAACGACATGCATCTCCATAAGCAAATTGAAAATCTACGCACGCAATGACGTCACTGAGCGAACTGGACGCAATTGAGACCGTCTAGATATAATACCTATTATATCATGCATAGTCCGTCGGAACTTTTATGTTGTGCTTACAAGAACGTGTCGACGAATCCGAGAACTGATGCAGCTGCGCCGGTGCCCGTGCTTTTACGAGGTTGATGCATACCGCTAGCGATTAGAACGAATAAACGTTCCCTTATCGGGGTGATTTAAAAATGAGTTTAAAATCACCTAGCCATAATTGTTATGATGACCTATTTTACTTTAAATGTATTAAAAGAAAAAAGGGAGAAACGTCAAGTTGTGTAATTAATATAATTATAAAAAGTAAAGTTGTAAAAATTAATGAAAAAAGGAAATCAATTGTTGAAAATTTTAATCTAAGATTGCGGCTTAATAAAGTATTTAAAAATTCAGCCTAAAAACTAATTGTCGTATAGAGATAAACGAGAAAACCTGTAATACAAATTCAAGATGGCGGCCAAATAAAATATTTGTAATCGTGAAAAAATCACCCTCTTTACATTACATATTTTCAAGTTTTATCGTCACTAGATGCCAAAAAATATACTTCATTAATTCGGTCGGTCTGTTTGTCAGTTTGTCCACCGGTCTCTCAGTTCGCGACATTACTACTAATCAGATTGGCTTTCATTTTAGGCAAAAATTAAGTGTCATATGAGGATGACCTGGTTATATTTTGGTAAAAATTCAATATTCAGGAACAAGATGGCGGACTAGTGAAACGTTAAAAAACTAATTATCCAATTTCCTCAAATTTTGCACAACAATCAAGTGTTAGGAATGAACTGGTAAAATTTTGGTTTGAATATAAGATAGCAAAACAAAATGGTGACCTAATAAAATATTTAAAAAATCGGCCTGAAAAAACTACTTATTAAGTTCAAATTTTGTGCAAGCATTAAGTGTGACATAGAGATAAACTGGTAAAGTTGAGGCACGAATTAAAGATGGAGGAACAAAATGGCGGCTAATATTTTTTTTAAATCAACTTAATTATTCACTTGACTTTAAATTTTGCAAAAAAAATAAATGTGATATAGGGAAAAACTGGTACGAATTCAACATTACGTAACAAAATGGAGTGTCTGTCAATGTAAAAGGTACTTCTTGAATTTATTTTTAATTATGCCCAAAAATCAAGTGGCATAGGTACAAAATCGGTAAAATATCGATATGAATTCAATATGATGAAACAAAATGCCGCCTAATAAAAATTTTTAAAAAATACTAACGACTATTGCACTGTACTTAATTGGGCCACTCTGCACTATTCCTAATAAAAGAAAAGATTCGTAACGAGGGAAGTTCCGGGTAAAGAAAATTTACCGATTTTTTAGTCGAGAGCTAGTAATGTAAACACTACAGCATTGCTATCCGTACTTAAAGGATTTATATAGTCGCACGCAAAACTATTTTTTGTTAATATTGATACAACGATATTTTTATATCCTTCATTTATATCAGGAGTAGCAAAACTTTATTAATATCTTGAATACAATTTGCACCTTCAACCCCATTAAAATATTTTTGTGTAAATAATGAATGCCTTACAAAATTGGCTAAAATCAGGACAAAAAAAATTCGAAGCAATCCTGATTAAGGTTTCTTGTTAAAAGATATAAATAATTTTTGTATTTTGAAGTTTCACATAAAGATAGAACAGAGTTGATCATAATGTTCCAGCCATTTACCAAAGAAAAAACACTAACTAAATTGGTAAATGTTTATTTTAATTTTTAAAAAATAAAAAATTGGTCGCACGTCGCGCGCCGGCAAATATAAAGACAATTGGTATATATTAATATTGACTGGTATATTTCAATAGTTTACTCTACGATGGACAACCGGTTTATGCATCTCGCCCGGCAGCGACTTCGAGGGATCGAAAAAGCATAGCATCCGATATTCGAGTAAGATATGCATAACAAGGGTAGGAGCTTCCAGTGATCCTTCGTCTTGTAATGTTCGGTGCCCCTATTAATAGCAACATGTCTGAAAGTTTATACTGTCATCACGTCAAAATACTACAATTTATTAAAGAATGTGACGTAAGAGACAAAAACTGCGGTTTAATGCAGAAAGGGCCTAATTTACATTTAAAAGACTGCTCTCCGGAACGCGAATTGACGTTTAGTTCAGAAAGGACCTAGTTTGGTCAAGTTGGGTCCCTTAAGAAATTAACGTACAGCACTGCATCCATTGCATGCGTTATTTTTACGTTTGCGCATCATTTGCAGCATTTATCAGCATTGCCGTTTTAATACAAATGTACTAAATTTAGTACATTTTTGATGGGAGGGTTGAAAAGTACATTTTAAATATAATTAGGGCAAATTCAATACTATATTTTCCTATTATTTGTCAATACATTTCGAAAATGCTTGCGGCAATACTGGCATTTACTGTAGAAATACTTTTTTATATGTTACATTTAATAAGTCGAGTTTAGGTTCAGATTATAGTGAGAATAACCCCAAAGAAGTAGTTACGAAGAAGACGTAGGGGAGTACGTAATGAGGAAAATTTTCAGAGAAATCTTATAAAAAAGCCAGGGCCAGTGGTACTGCATACAAAAGTTATAAAGGGAAGCAAATTGAAAAGAAACAAATTTAATCTTTAATATTATATCGTTTTTTTTCAGGTGTAAAATATAATGATACAAAAAACTAAATGATGATCAGAGAATGACACTTTTCCAACATTTTTATGGTTTGCAAAGCAAGAACCAGCAGGATATTTACCAGCAAGGACTTATACATCAGAAAGTGTTCTGATGCTGGACGTGTTTGAAAATCGAATCAATTGAAATTTTTATTTTTAGGATCTGGAAAATCAGATCAAAATACAAGAGTTTTAACCACATTACACCACAATTTGTTACGTCCTGAACGCGCGTTTCGCTAACCAAGTTAGCATCATCAGTAGATGATATAAACTAAAGTAACTTATCCTAACCGAGACTACTTTTAGGTAAATGTGGTCACACCGTTATCAAGTAAACAATAGAGAGGACTATAGGGAATAGCCTCTCTGACTTTATTTAGTGCTTTCTTACCACATTTAATTATTTCTATACTCTCAAATGCATCCAATAATCTATTATTAGATACATTTTTAATCAACTTAAGATTATTTATTCCTATTTGGTGATTGTTTTCTAAAGCATGTTGGGCAACGCTTGACTTTTCTGTTCTTCCGTATCTTAAATGTGCCATGTGTTCTTTAAAACGAATGTTTATGGAGCGTTTAGTTTGCCCAACATATTTTAGATCGCAGTCATTACAGCTAATTTCATAGATGCCACTCCTCTCCTTCAAGTCGATTTTTCAAACTGTTCTCCGTTTTGTAGGCAACTCTAAAACCTACGTTTTTAAATACTTTTTCTACACCTCTCGTATATCTGGGATCATATGGGATTACTATGAACTTATTGGGAGCCTCAGGTGCTTGAAGAGTAGTGGCATCTTTTAACATTTTCTTATGCTTATGTCTATTTACTAATTTATGTACAAAATTACTATTATATCCATTACTTTTAGCTATATTTTTAATCCGATTCATTTCATTGTTAAAACGTTCTTTACTTAATGGAAAATTGACTAATCTGTGAGTTAAGAAATGAAATGCTGCTATTTGGTGTTGACGGCAATGAAATGAGTCGGATTTTATATACCTATTAGTATTAGTAAATTTCCTATAAATATCAAATTCTAATTTATCGTTATTTCTAATAACTAACGTGTCGAGAAAAGGTAATTGCCCATTGTTCTCCTTTTCGTACGTAAAATTAATAGAAGGATATTTATTGTTTAATGTTTCTAAGAAAGTGTCCAAATTTTCTGTTTTGGTATCAAAAATAGCAAATATATCGTCTACGTATCTATACCACACCCTTGGGAAATACTTGAGTTCTGTTTAAACTGGGTTTCTAATCTACCCATAAACAAATTTGCAAGGAACGGAGATAAGCAATTGCCCATCGCAGTTTCCTCAAGTTGTTTATAATATTTATTGTTGAACTGAAAAAAATTTTGATTCATACATAATTTTATAAGAAGTAAATATTCATGAATAATTTCTTTCTTCAAATTATTGATTTCAAGTAGTTCCTTTAGGTACTCTAAAGCTAGTGGTATGGGTACACTAGGAAACAATGATCTTACATCAAAAGATATTAATAATTAATACATAGTCTCGGTTAGGATAAGTTACTTTAGTTCATATCATCTGCCGATGATGCTAACTTGGTTAGCGAAACGCGCGTCCAGAGCGTAACAAATTGTGATGTAGTGTGGTTAGAACTCTTGTATTTTGATCAATCGTCCACCACAGGTTCTAGTGTTAGGACTGGAAAATCAGAGTTTATCGTTTGTTTTTTAGAGTTACGGCTCGTAGTTAGCATAATGCCTTTAGGATAAGAAGGATGTCGCCTACTTGTTCCTTCCATAGCCTCTGGGTTACCTGTGAACTCAGAGAAAGGAGTATTAATAGTTTTCGTTTGGTTATTTAAGGTATTAGGGTTAGTTTTTTCAAAAAATACATTTTCGTGCAATTGCACCATATGATATCCAACTGAAACGTCGATTGTTTCTGAAGTTTGAGTTTTTTTAGTTTTGCACTGAAAATTTAGCTTTTTAGTTGTAGTAGACAAAAGGTCATTTAGTTTAGTTAAATTTGGTGCCTCTAGGGTACCACTGTCAAAATTGTTACTTTTATTTAATGTTTTATATTCAGTGCCGCATTCGGGAGACTCTAAATAATGCTGATTAAATGATTTATAGCTTGAAGAGCTTGGTAAGTTTTGATTTGCCTCTAAAGAACTGTCTTTAAAAATCTGACGCTGAGGACAGCGACGTCGGCTTACCAGTAGTTTAGGCAAAGTAATACGGTCAATTTTATCATGTAAAGGCTCCAACTCTGCCCTACATCGGTTAATTTCATCATGTAAAGGCTCCAACTCGGCCCTACATCGGTTAATTTCATCACGTAAAGGCTACAACTCGGCCCTACATGAAGTGTCTAAAAGATTTTTTATGTTCTCCCTTTGGAAGTAGTTATTAGCCTTGTCTATTAGACTGTTTGTTTCATTTTTTAAGTTTTCATATTCATAAGGTTAACTTCTAATACTTCCTAGTTCATGCTTTCTACTAATGATAAGGGGGAGGAAAAGTCGCTAAGCGTGAATTTAGCCATATTTATTGGAAAACAGAGCCTGAAGGTGATCTCTGCCCAAATATGCTATTTAATAATTACTTTTATTTTTTTACTAAATTTCACAATTGTGAAACATGTTCTGAGAGTAGCGACAGGAAGGTAATTTGGGCGAAAGTAAGTCAATTTGTTTGAATGATTGTTCTTAATTGACCACAACCGTGAAAGCTTTCGTTCTACAACAAAATTGTTGTTGTTAAAAGAAAAAATTTTAAGGTTAACAACAAGTAAAAATTTTAGCAGCACTAATAATAAATACTTCTTATTCCACCAGGGCGTTCCACGCGCCTCGAAAATATTCATCGCGAAATTTCTACTGTATGGTAGTTCTAAAATACCAATACAATTGCAAATTAAGTATCATGCACTAAATGAATAATAAATAAATTCAAATATTCAATTGTTTATAATAAAGCACGGTTTCGTTATTGCACTTACTCCAGACAGTGCCTCTACTGTTAAGAAAGTTCGTAAGTTCGTAAGTTCAGTACATGCACTTCACTACTACAAGTCTTATCTGATAAATATTTTTACGAAGCGAAGGAGAGAAGCTTTATTAGTCACAGTCTTGATATGTTAGAAATTAAAAAAGCTCTCGTTAAGTTAGAACTTAATTTTTTTTGAAATTGTTATTAACAAATACAAACCGATATATTGGTCAAAACAAAATATTCTGTACACTAAATAGCAATTAAGATTTGTGAAGTTAAATTGAAATATATAGCTCGCATTAAATAAATAAACAAATGTTCAGACAAAACTGGAAAACAAATTCGTATAAGTTTTTATTGACACATTAAAAATAGCAAAAGTTATTTATTCAAAGCAAAGGATCATTAAGCAAATTAATAAATAAAAGGGTTGCGAACATGGAAAGACTATCAGATAACACTAATATTGCCTATATGGGGGTGTGATCAGTAGCAGCTCTTCCATAGGGTCATTTGGTCAATGATCCCCCAAAAATATTTCAGAAAATAAATTGTTCGTTTGACCGTCCCTCCTAATAGTTGTAATTAAACGTGAACCTTGGTCGTTCGAATGGTCTCGTTGCGTTCCTTAGGCATAATAAAATACGCTATACTAAGCTAGGTTGGGCAGTCCGAATTGCCCTGATTGCCTTAAAGCTTGACGAAAGTGCCCGAAAGTTTCACAGCTACCGAGTGGCAGCCGAACGTGATAGCAAATGGAATATGAAATCGCGATTTGGGTCATCAGCCGATCTTTTCTCACAATTCGATCGATCGGTCGCCGCATCATGTCGGCATGCGGCAGTTCAATTGTTCAGAGGTCGATATTCTAACTCGATATTGTTTCGGATGTTTTTAATCGATGAAAATTGATTTATATACTGTTTTTTTGTAATATATATTTTTTTATTTTTATGGCCCATGTGTGAATAAACAACTGAAAAATGCTTGCGAACTTAATTTTGCAAAAATAACCAATTTCAAAGTGGTCTATGTTTGAGTTGTGAATGTAGAGGAAATAAAATGTCAGTAGTGCAAAAAATTAAACAACTAAAGAGTGCTAACGAACCTAATTTTGAGAAAATAACCGAATTCAAGGTAAGTGGTCGCCCTTTGCCAAACCTTAGTATACGACAAACTAGTAAAGACAAAAATATAGAGGTTCATCGAAACTTTCGCAAAAGTATTTAGCTAACTGGATATGTGGTTGTGAAGTCTCTAACTCATTTAACTGTCATGTTTGTTTGTTGTTTTCTAAGGACTCTTGGGACTCATTATGGTGCAAAACCGGTGTTAAAGACTTAAAAAAAAATAAAAAACATGCGTTTTCTGCAGATCACGTGAAATGTTCGGTGAACTATGCTACGATCGGAAGTGTTGATATTCGCACACAGCTTATAGAAAATCCCTTAGAGATTTTAATGAAAATGTATCCAAAAATCGTTATATTTTAAACAAAATTATAGATTGTGTAAAATTTTGTGGGGCATTCGAGCTGGCACTACGTGGCCATGATGAAACGGCTTTGTCTGAAAATCCAGGGGTTTCTCGAGGGCTTATAAATTTTGTTGAGGAGTTGGATCCAATTTTTAAAGAATATATGCAGAATGCAACTGTCTTTAAAAGAACATCTAAGTCCATTCAACATGACCTACTTGACTTTATGCTGGCTGTGGCTCAGGAACAACCTAAGCAAGACTTTCAATCATCTAAGTATGTTGCTGTGCAAGTAGACGAAACAACTGACAGTTCCACCAAAACCCAAATGGTTAATATAATACGTTATATTTTGCCTGGTATTGTCCATGAACGATTTGTTAAATTTGTTGATCCTTTATTAGGGACTATAGCTTCATACCTTACAGACGTAATTCTTCATGAATTAGAAAATCTAGGCATTAATAATACCCCCGAGAAACTAATTGGGTAAAGTTAAGATGGAGCTTCCACTATGAGTGGAAAATTAGGAGGCGGACAAAAAAATTAGAGCATTATACTGCAGCTAATTTTATACATTGTTATGCTCACCAATTCAATTTAATATTACAAAAAGCAGCAGGTCAAGATAAAAATGTAAAAGTTTTCTTTGCAAATTTACACGGTTTCTCGACATTCTTTAGTCGATCTCCAAAGCGCACAGCAGTTTTTGATGAGTTAGTTAAATTTCGCTTACCTAAAGCTGCTCCCACGAGGTGGTACTTCAATGTACGCTGTGTAGAAACTGTGTTATCAGGCAGACAATCTATTATGTTTAGAAAAAATAATTGAAATGGAAGAAGATGTTAACACAATTAACCAAGCCTCTGGTTTAAAAGGCTTTTTACCAAATGTAGATTTTTTATTTTAATTGAACTTCTTCCATCTTATAATGCCCCATTGTGAAATACTTTTTAATGGACTTCAAAAACGTGTTATCGATGTTTTATCAGTAAAAAATATATAGATATATTTATAAAATTCTAAATGACCTATATTCAGAAAAGCTTTCAATTTCATCTAATGCTAGTAAACGGCTACGTAAAAATGAAGATTCTAAACGTCAAGGGGCTTTGGAGGTATGTGACAATAATTTCTGAAATGCACCATCGCTTCAGTTTCAGTGATTATTTAGTGATCAGCCAACTATTGTATAGTGATCAATTTGAAAATTACAACAATAATTTAACAAAAATTAAAAGGTCATGCTAGGATTCAAAATGAAGCTTATGACAAATTATACCTTTCTGTTTAGTGTTGAGCTTATTATCTCTCTTAGTTTAGTTTATGAAGGGCTTTATGGTTAGAGCCTATTTTGAGCTGTAAAAAATTCTGATCTGGCTCAAACTTTCAGAAACAGTGTATTTTGACTATATCTTTCATATTCCGAAGGACTTTTGAAAATATCTCTTCAAACAAAATATTTCATTTTTGAGTTACTCCTGAATTAGAGCTCTCGTATCGCTCGGTATATGAGCTTACAAAAATTGCAAGTAAGGCTTCTTTGTATCATCTGTTATTCTCGATTTTGAATACAAACATAGAACTCAAATAAATTGTCGACTGGCTTATATCTTATTCGATTCAACTTGCTTCTTGCTTATTTGCCTGAAGGACTGATGATATCTAGTTAAAACTGTTAGGTTAATAACAAAATGGTATAATCTTATCTATGGTAAAAACTTTGACTGTTGTTAAAGTCTTTATTTACTTGAATAATAAATAGTTATATTTGCGTCAAATGAATTCACATACTCCGGCCGATCAGGCCGCCACACTCATAACCTCTTGTGTGTAGAAGGATAGGAAAAATCATTCCTACCATCTACTATGTTTTTTAGACTGATTTTATGTGAGATATGTGTGGACAACATTGGCTTAGAGCCTTATATTTAGCTATGAATGTTTTTAGAATTTATTTTGTTTTTTGCTTTTTAAGAATGAGACTAATAGTTTTTTATATTAAGCTGTTTGGTATCATTAAACTTTTAATAGTACTTTTTACATTAAATAGATACGATTTCACGACAAAAACTGTGGTAAAACGAAAAAAGAAACTAAATAATGAATCAAGTATCTTTTGATCATTTTGTAAGTATACGGAACCTAAGAGTAAACGTGTGTTGTGAAGCATTTCCATATTTTCCTGTAAAAATAAGTCATTATTCAGAGAAAGAGTATAAAAAGCTAGAGAGTAGGCTTAACATGAAAATATTATATGAAATGTTTAAAATTAAACAGCCCGACATTAATGTCAAATTCAGCTATTGTCACTTTACAGTAAGAAAAGTCAAATCCAATAAGATTCTTGATTTTAAACAGTGGTGGCCTAAATATTATAAAAAGACGTGCTGTCATTTTAGAGTGATAAAAAAATGTTCCTCGAGCGAGTAAAATATCCTTTTCCATTTGCACTTTCAACCATTATGTGTACAGTTCGAAAACTCCTGCATTTTTCAAACGTTACTGCATAGGAGTATATTAACAGCATTTTTGGAGTTCACCATTTCCAATTGGCTTTACCCAAAAAAAAAAGTTTCCCAAATATTGAATTGCAGAAAGAACCAGTATACCCTGGCAGAATGGAGCGTATTCTGGAAACAAAAAGAGCCCATTTAAAATGTTTGGTACAGTGGGTACCTGAAGAAACGCGAGATTATTATTTTAAGATTATTAATACCTAAAAAGCAAAAATACTTAAATTAAAAACCCTTCAGTAATTTTTTAATATTATTAATAGGTAATATTTATACTAATTTTAGTTTATCGAAGCGTGGTAAAAATGAATCCAAAAGCGAAAGAGTAATTTTTGTTATTTTTTTGCATTGTTTTCTGGTATTTTATTAGATAGATAGCTTTTTCATGGTAACATAACCTCTACGAATATTTAAAACTGTGTTATTTGTATTGTAATATAAAAGAAATCATTAAAAAAGAATTAAATTTTAAATTATTTAAAAAAAACAATTTTTATTTCTAAAAGGGCCCAAGTTTTTAATAAAACATATTAAACGTTGCAAATTGTTCTTGTCATAGTTCTTTTTAGACTTTTATACATATCAGAGTTAGAAATCAAAGTAACTATTTAATTTTAACACAACTGCATTGTTTTTTATGGTTTTCTCAAAACTATACATTTTCACTTAGGTCCTTTCAGAAGTAAACGATTAATATTTATATATATATATATATATAAATATATCTAATATATATAAATATATTGCAATAATTTCGACACGTTTGGAATTCTGGTAGATAAAAACGAAACAAATTTTTTCTATTTTTTTTTTATATTTACTTTGATTTTTATTGCTGTACAGAGTTTAAAGGTTTGAAAAATCAAAGTAAATATAAAAAAAAAATAGAAAAAATTTGTCTCGTTTTTATCTACCAGAATTCCAGACGTGTTGAAATTATTGCAATCGCAAAACAGTCGTACACATGATATGTTTCCAAGGTACGTACTCTGTATAATATTGTTTTAAATGTATTTTTGTGTTCATGATCATAGTTTGAGTGATGTTTTTTGTATTTATGTATTTAAAAATTATTGACTTTTTTAAAATTTTTATTCACTATCACACTGCATGCAAGTTTGGGCCAAAACATCAGTACATTTTTCCCATATCATATATTCATGACACTGAGTACGTTTTAATAAAAGTCGGCAGATATTGTCTAACAAAAATAATTGATTTTGAGCTAGCAATTTTTCTTGGGTAAAAAGCACGCCTTAGTATATTTTTCCCTCTTTCTATGGCGGCCAGTGAAATGTTAAAAAGTATTACTAAAAAATGATTATCCAATTTGCCAACATTTTTCACAAAAATCAAATGTTACATAAATATGAATTCGTTACATTTTGTTACGAAACCAATACAGCAAAACAAAATGGCGGCCTAATAAAATATTCAAAAAACTCAGCATGAAAAGATAGTTTATTAGATTAATTTAAAATTTTGTGCAAGCATTAAGTGTAATATAGAAATAAACGGGTAAAATTGTGGTAAGAATTCAAGATGGAGAAACAAAAAGACGGCGAAATAATTTGTTTTTAAATTAACACAAAATCTTTTTAATGATCTGATGTCAAATTCCGCAGAAAAATTAAATGGGATATAGGGATAAACTGCAACGAATTCAAGACGATGCACCAAAATAGCGCCCAACAAATCCTTTGTTGCAAAAAACTAAACGCATAATGTCACTTAAATTCAAGTTATTTTGCGTTATAAGACAGAACAACAATTAGCTTCAGTTTTGTGCTGCTCGCTGCCAAAAAGTAATGATGACTTAGTCCAACAGTTTTTTCAGACTTCATGGTTCTCTAACATGCCCGCCCCGCCTTAAAACGAGTCGACAGGATCCATGTTTGGCAAAGGACATAATTTCTGGCATGTTTGTTTAACTATCCCTGCAGTAGTCTGGATGGACGCCACTCTAGATATTTTATCCTTTTCCGAGTTCAAGTCTGCGATCCTTCCCAATTTCGATCTCATTGGAGAAACATTATCTTCCTTTATCAGCACCTGAACACCTTCGATAGCTTCACTGTGAGACTTGTGCCATTTAACTCGCTGCTGCAGTTCTGAGACGTACTCCTTTGTTCAACGACTCCAAAAGTTTTGACGCATTTGTTGCGTGAAAGTCGCTATTGTGGGAGATGAGTGATAATGGGTTCAGGTGTACCGAATAATGATCTCCCAACCAAGAATTGTGGCAGGAGTGAGTGGATTAAGGTCATTAGGATCAGCTGAGAGAAGAGATATTGGACGGGAATTTAGTACCGCTTCACTCTACACAAATATACTATACGTTTTCCCAAATGTAAGTATATTACTTCCTACGCCACGTCTAAGGTGGTATTGGCTAGATGCAGATATTTCACTTTTTTGTTTCGTCAGAAACTCGCCAAATTTCCTCAATTCGGTACTAGCTCCTACAAAGTTGGTTCCATTATCAGAAAAAATTCGCGTTGGTTTACCTCTTTGACTAATGAAACGCTTTAATGCTAACATATATGTTTCAGGTGTTAGGTCGCCAACTAGCTCTAGACAAGCTGTTCTGGTCGAGTAACAATCAAATAAGGCTAAATAACATATCATTATTATGCATCCTCGACCCTGTCTGTCCGTATCGAAAAAAGGCCCTGCATACTCAACGCGACATATTTGAAATGGAAAACCAGGCAGCAGAGGTTTTTTCGGACGATAGCCCATGGCAGGAGAGACAGTTTGAGGATTGTCTCGAAAGCTAGTTGCGCAGTGGCGTATAGTGTGTTCTTCTAAATTTCTACCAGACACTGGCCACAAAGTCTCCCTTATGTTTTTTACAATAACTGCGGTCCAGCATGAAGCAATTTAATGTGATCATATTTAAATATTAGTTTAAACAAATTATGTTTTGTAGAAATAATGATAGGGTGTTTCTTACCATATTGAAAATACGAATTTTTTAAACGATTCCCAATCCTGAACAACCCTCTATCATCAAGAAAGGGATTTAAGTCGAAAAGTTTGCTTTTCGCAGTTATATATTTCCCGTGAGAGTGTAAAACTTTCTTCTACATAATAATTGCGTTGCGACTATTTTACCAGTAGCATGAATGCATTACTACATTCTCCCACTGATAAAATTCCGGACTTTTTATTTTTCGGATGCTTGCAATTATGTATGATTATAAGAGAATATGCTATAGAACGTTTTAGTCTATTTAAGAATGAAAATCTAATGAAATCAATTATCATGTTAAGAGTTTAGCAAACGAAATTTTGATTCTGATAAAATTTTATCAATATAAATCGCATGTACGTAGGATGGTTATGTTTCATGGGGACGTGTCTCCAGGTCCAATTATTAGTTCTGGGATTTCCGAAATGCGGCTAGCGACAAACATTTTTATAGTAAATTTATAGACATATTTAGCCTGCCCAAAACAATTGTAGAATCTATCCAAAATACAATATTATCAATTTTTCGAGTCTAGCAGATAAAACGGCACCACTCTAGTCTATCTACACTAATAACCTTAAGTGTGGCAGCTTTAGGATTAGAACAGAAAAGATGTACTTTACTATACTTATATATATTATATATATATATATATATATATATATATATATATATATATATATATATATATATATATATATATATATATATACTTCTTTTCTTGGGATGCGTGTTCATAAAATTAAAACGTTTTTTTAATTATTTGGCATATTTAACCTCAATTTGACGTTTCGACAGGTTTCATGTTTTTTCATTTTTTTTTTGTTTTTCCTAAAACATATTGCATTAAACAAACAGTCTAAGATTTTAAAAAATTCAAAATTGTCTTACCATGAGACGTAAATCACAGGGTCAATACAGCAGCCAACATTAAAGCAAAATAAAATACACGTAGAACAATGTCATTTTGTCAAACAAATACATACACAGAATATCTATTGGAGACTAACTGAAATATATGGCGTATGAATTTATTCCTATCATAATACTCTTTTAGTAGTTACTGGAGAATTTTTATTATTTACATGTTTATTCATTTTAAAGAGTTGGGGAACTTAGATGATGTTGAAAAAAATTTTTTTTTATTAAGTGAATTAAAACCTATATGAGCCACATTTATGTTATATTTGCAATAAATCCTTCACCTGTTCGGACAAACCTCGTACATATGTAATGTTAAAAAAATATGTAATTTATGTATTCTCTGTTTAAAATTTTTTTAATTAAGTTTTCAGGATAACTATTCTTTAGGAGCGCATGTTTGGTTTTATTTATCAAATTTTCCCTATATTCAACATCTGCTAGTTGAATTGCTCTGTCAGCTAAAGCAATGATAGCCGATTTTTTTTTTGGGGAGGGGATGCTGAGATTTATAATTTGTGTACCTTGATGACAAGGTTTTTTTAGTGTACCATTCTGTTCTGATTGTATTATTTCTTCTATGTAAAGTGACATCTAAGAAGTTTATTTCATTTTTTTATTCGATTTCGATGGTAAGTTGGAGTTTTTCGTGATAATTATTAAAGGTGTTTAATATATACTCAGCTTAATTTTGACGGACTGTGCAAATACAATCATCGACTTAGCGATAAAAAAATGGTATTTCAAATTTTAGTTGGGGAATTATAATTTTCTCCAGGTCTTCCAAAACTAGTTGAACCATTTATACTTGAGATCTCGAACCAACCACAACCATCAATTTGTTGAAAGCAATTATTTTTATAAAGAAAATACGTTGAATTTAGGGTTAGTTCAACTGCTGCTAAGAATTCATTTAAAGGGAACACAGTATATTTTTTGATTTCATCCCGTTTTTTTTAAATTATGTTACTTGCAAGATTTAAGGGAATATTTATATATATATATATATATATATATATCCAAATATATATATATATATATATATATATATATATATATATATATATATATATATATATATATATATATATATATATATATATATATATATATATATATATATATATATATTTATATATATATATATATATGATAGAATGTTTTTTAGGAATTTTGAAAGCTCGCTTAGCCGGGACTGACACTTTAGGCTTTAGAGTATAGCTTCTTTATGAAGCTTTGGTAAACCGTATATTTTAGGAGGCACAGTATTATTTATTTCTAGTTTATTAGCGCAGCATCAGGATATATATATATATATATATATATATATATATATATATATATATATATATATATATATATATATATATATATATATATATATATATATATATATATATATATATATATATATATATATATATATATATATATATATATATATATATATATTAACTATTTATTAACTACTTCATTGTTTAGTTTTTGTAATCGAGAAGTTCATCAATTTTTATTTGTTTATAGGTAGTGTTATCATTTAGGAGGTTATTCATTTTGTTATTATATTCTTGAGCTTCCATTATAACTGTTTTATTAGATTTATCAGGTTTTAATATCACTAAATTTGGATTTTGCTTAAGAAAGATTTGAGTTTTTTTTATTTTTTAAATTAGGCTTTTATTGCTTATTTCCGAAAGATTTTTGTTTTGGAAAGTTCTTAATATGTTACAAGTTTTTATCCTTATTTCTTCTTTGATGGTATTATTTAGATTAGTTATAGAGTTTTCAACGTTGCATATGATAGGTATGTCAGGCAAGATCAGTTGTTTAGAATTTTCTAAGGGTGCTGCAAAATTTAGACCCAAACTTAGTATTTCATTAGCGTAGTCGGGAATTATGTTACCCGTTAGATTTTCTACCCAGTGATTATTTTTGTTAGGTGCACATATTTTGGTAGTGAGTTTGTAAATTTTTTTCAAGTTTATTTCCCTTGTTTTTAAGAATAAACGTTTAGTTTATTAACAATCGATTCTTTAAGTGCATTAAGAGTATTGAATTCAATTAATTCATATATTTTAATTCATGTGCTAATATTTCTTTCTCGATATGTTCTAGGTTTAAAGTGGTATCTGTAATTAAGAAATTAAGTGTTTTTTTTCCGGAACTGCTCCACGATAGAATTCTTAAATTTACGTGTCATGTTTACATTTGTGAAAAAAATGTGCCTAAAATTAAAATTAAGGAAGGTAGGATTCAAATTATCGTTTTTGCATCTTAATAAAATTCTTTTAATTTTTGGGGTTGCATATTTCACTTGAAATTTGGAATACATTTTTATGTATATAAGTGCAATATTTCCATATGTAATTTTTATGTTTCTGTAGAAAAGCATGTTTTCACCCATGCTTAATATATTGTTTCGCAAATATTTTTCTTGAACCTTCAAATATATATTGTATTAGGTACGTCTTTTCTTGGGATGCATGTTCTTAAAATTAAAACAATTTTTTAATTATTTGTTATATTTAATTCCAATTTGACATTTCGACAGGTAGTTCCATGTATTTTTCAAATTTTTGTTTATTTTCTAAAATATACGGATTACCAAAGCTTCATAAAGAAGTTTTACGTCTAAGGCCTATAGTGTCATATGTTCAATACCCCGCCAAGCGATCTTACAAAATTCCTAAAAAACAATCTATTGTCTACTCTTGCAAATGTTATCAATAAAAACGAATATTATATTAAGGATTCTTCTGATTTTAAAAACTACATGTTGGTATCTTTAGATGTCATATCGCTTTATAAAAATATTCCCTTAAATCTTGTAAGTAACATAATTGAAAAATAATGGGATGAAATCAAAAAATATACTGTGTTACCTTTAAATAATGAATTCCTAGCCGCAGTTGAACTAACCCTAAAATCAACGTATTTTCTTTAAAATAACAATTTCTTTTAACAAATTGATGGTTGTGCCATGGGTTCGAGTATCTCGAGTGCAATAGCCGAACTAGTTTTGGAAAACCTGGAGAAAACTATAAGTCCCCAACTAAAATTTGAAATACCATTTTTTTTATCGCTACGGTGATGATTGTATTTATGCAATCCCTCAAAATGAAGCTGAGTATATATTAAACCCCTTTAATAATTATCACGAAAAACTCCAATTTACCATCAAAATCGAACAAAAAAATGAAATAAACATTTTAGATGCCACTTTACATAGAAGAAATAATAAAATCAGAATGGAATCGTACAAACATGCGCTCCTAGAGAATAGTTATCCTGAACATTTAGGTAAAAAAAAAATTAAAGAGAGAATACATACATTTTATAATAAAACAAATATAATTTCCAAAAAAAAAAAATTAAAAGTAATGTTTTAACATTACCATATGTACGAGGTTTGTCCGAACAGATGAAGCATTTATCTGCCAAATATAACATAAATGTGGTTCATAAAGGTTTTAATTTATTTAATGAAAATTTTAGCGTTCTAAAAAGCAAAACATCCAATTTAAAAAGAAGCAACGTTATGTATAAGATACGATGTAGTGACTTCTGTGGAGTTTACATTGGCGAAACTAGTCACTAAACATGAAAATCAAACAGACCATAAATTCAATTTTTCCAGGGTGAGAATTTTAAAAACGAAATCTCATAAAAGAAAAAAGAGATATACGAATCTATTGAAATGGGAAATTTGCTGTTATTGACCTTTTGATTTACGTGTCAGGCTAAGACAATTTTTAATTTTTTTAAAATCTTAGATTGTTTATTTTATGCGATATTTTTTAGGAAAAATAAAAAAAAATTGAAAAGACATGGAACTACCCGTGGAAAGGTCAAATTGGAATTAAATATGAAAAATAATTAAAAAAATCTTCCTTCTCTCCTCTTCCGTGTTTCGAAACTAAAGCGATATTGTCGTCTCTACTAAATCAAGCGAGACTAAGAGTTTTAGCGGTTTCGTTTTTTCCTAATGCAATAACATTGATAGTAACTGCTGAGTTAGTGGTTGTGTTATGAATTACCGCTGGGGCAATTCAGTGTCTCTTTTGTAGCTCAAAATCTGCCGCCCGTAGTATAGTTAATAATTTTAAAGTCTGGAAATTCTCGCGGTGGAATCAATATCAAACAACACATGGTCTACGTAAAAAAAAAACCGTTTTTAATAATTTCAGAAATTTCAGGATCAGTTTTTTGACAATTAATTGGAAGCTGGAGAGACACCGTATAGCAAAGAATAAAGCGCTAGCTGTTCCGTAAGTATCAAAAGGTAGTTCATATGTATTAAGTGGTTCTGAAGATTCCTATCACCAAATTATTTTTGACGGAGGATGTCCAGATTTTACTAAAACCTGGCGGTACATGTTCTCTATATCAGCAGTCGCTACAAACCAATGTCTCTTAACAGCATTGCTATAAGATTATTTTGAATTGTAGGCGCTACCAGTTAGAAGTCATTTAGCGATATACCCGAGGAGTAGAGGCTGGTTGCTTTAAATCCACCATGATGATGCATATAATAACATATCTGAGCCGTATTAATATCAGAAGTATTTCGTATATGACCTAGATTTTTACGTATCCTCACATAAATATTGCGTATTCGTTTTTATCATTTAAATCAGGTGATAATTTACGTTCTAACGATAAACATCTCTTTTCCGCTTGCGTCTTGAATGACCCTAACTCGGTCATTGAAATTTTAAAAGGTATTAAGGCAATAAATCAACCATTTGCATGGCGTATTGTGTTTTTTTATAGAATGTTCCTTACATGATTTATTTACTATTTGGTTAAATTAAGTAGTTATAGTTATGATGACTTTTACCGAAAAATTACTGTATAAGTAAACAACCCAGCGGCCGATAGGAATTCTCCGGTACTTAGTTTAGGACGTTTCTGAAAAAAAAGATAAAGCCAATCGAAGAGGCATTTGTTTTCTGAATGTCGTTGCCTGCACATTGCGGTTCTCGGTAAAATGCTATAATAATGATACCCTTGGGCTGTTTGAACTTCGACTGACTGGAACAATAAACTGTTTACAAATAGCTTAAGTGGGTGCAATTTGGTGTTAATAAACGTGGTAAATTAAAGAATTCGGGTTATCATACACATACAGGCATAGCCAGGGAGGAGACAAAGCGGCAGGTGCCCCACTACAGACTCGTTCCATTTTTTTTTTAATATACTTTATGGTATAAACACAATGTAAGAAAATAGAATTTACTTATGACAAATTAAACTAAGTATTCCTTTATTTTTTTTTTGTATTATGTGTGTAAAATTTTGTTCTATATTATATATGTAACAAAAGCCTGTAAAAAAAATTTAAAATTGTATTAATTTGGATCTAACCGGCTCATTATTATCTCTAAGGCTGTTTTTAGTGAACACTAATTGGGTAACGTGTTAATAAAGACGGCGAAAGCGCCATGACATATTTTTACTAGAGTCGAAATACTCTTAAATTTACATTTAGTGAACAATATAATTTAGGCCTCTGCCCACCTGCCACCTTCATTTTTTTCACAAAGCCAGTGTTTACACACGGTTTTCTAGACGCATTGAGATCATCGTGACGTATCACGAAGTCATTTTGATATTTAGTTGAAACAATAATCTTTAAACAAAAATATTTTTCTTTGCAAATCGACTATTTTTGGAGATATACTTTTCCTCCATATATAAATCAAAAGAAGTTCAAAATTTTAGGCATTTAGATGGATTTAAACTAATATCCAGAACTGTTACTATTTCATTTCTTTGATCCTGAATAAATAAATATTTTTGCTATCTTATTTTATCAATATGAAAAATATAAATATAATATTAAATAGCTCTGCATTCGATTAGCCACACGAGACAAAATAATCATTATAGTAACAAAATAGGAAAGTGGTTATCAGTAGTGTCTAGACTGTCGAGATACTTTCTGAGTTTAAAACATAATCATTTCATGAATCACTTTCGAAGTACCTCACTCCCTATAATCTTAATATTTGAGCACGAATGAGAAAATAGTGAACATTTGTTGTGAATTTTATATTATTAGTTAGATAACTTAAAACTTAATAAAAAAATAAATAGATACACTCTTATTGACAGACATGTTAGAGATTTTTATTGTTTTAATTGGAAAGTCGGGTTGTATCAGACTTTAACATAACATAAAAAAAACTTAAAAATAATTTTCTATTTTAAAGGAGCTATATATATATATATATATATATATATATATATATATATATATATATATATATATATATATATATATATGTCAAACAAGTAACAAAACTTGAAAAAACATAAGAATAAAAACTAAATTTTTATTAGTGTTTTTTTTATTTTAAAGGAACCATATATATATATAAATATATATAAACATAAGTGTTGACATTCTTTAATTTTTATAACTGTTAAGTACTACAGCTCTAGAGCACTCTTGATGGGCCCAGCCATAACATCTACAGCATCGGATCCAGTTTTCTTCAAAATCTTTCCCGCATATAGTACAGTATGTTCCTTCAAGGTCCTTTTCTACTTCTTTATCTTTCTTCAATTTATCAATTTTTCGCCTTCCTTTGGTCAATATTTGTATTTCAATCTTCATCTACGCAAATTTTTCTTTTCTCTTTGGTGATTTTTTTATTGATATTTTGGCGTTAAATAAATTGCCTTTGGAATATTTAAACCCTCTGAGCCAATAAAATCAATATCCGTGAAAAATTGGCGATTTTAGGGATAGATACCAATGCATTGAAAGCCATTGGAAAAATTGTTGAGTAGCCGTGCAAGTTCGGCGATTTGGTGATCAGTGGTTCTGGTGAAGGTATTTCTGCTCATCCATAGATTATATGCATTTTTGAAAGGCTTCATTACTGTTCTGTCTAGTGGTTGGAGCTTATCATTATGCGTACAGTGGGGTGGAAGGCTGAGCTCTAGCAAATATGATAACGTTAAGTTCTTTCTGATTGCAATTAAAAGTACTAGTTCTTCTTTACTAAGATGTATGCGTTGTACAATGACACGCATCCTTTTAAGAAATGTGGGTCCATTCATCCAGCATTATCTTGAAAGGCAAAAGTTGACCATTCAGGTAGTAGGAGATTAGAGAGTTAAGGCGCCTTGGAATTCATACATAACATATTCGTAACTGAACGTCCTCTTTCTCCTGATGTGAGATTCCCAACTTGCTTCTTTCCTTTCAATGAAACTACTTTTTTTCGATTTTGGTAAACAGTTGAAACCTCTGTTTCGTCTGCAAATTTTGGAAAGGTTGAAGGAAAATCTGTCCATTAAATCTCTAAACTTAGTAAAAAAACGATCAACTTAAGGCCGATTAAACCCTAGGCATCTCTGCAGACTTTAGACTCGGCAGTTGTAAGTGATAGCTCGTTATGACGATTCGTAAATGCATAATAAAAATCTTTCCCTTCCAGCCATTCGGTATTATTAAAACGGTGTGGAATTTTTAACCCTTCTGCTAAGTCAGATGTCAGCCGACAAAACTCTTTTTTCACTCAATAATCTATTTTCTATATCTTTAACGTGCACAACTAGTTGTTCCTCATACTCTTCTGAGAATGTTAATAAATTATAATTCTTCTTCTTCTTTTAATTTAGTAGGCAGCTTTGCCTGTTTTTCTTCGTATCTTTTGCCTATTCTAGCGTTAGGTTATCACTCCGTCTTTTTCTAGGACTTCCTATGCTTCTACGACCCGATGGCGATTTGTCCCGTGCCACTCTAACCGCTCTTGTCCCATCCATTCCAATCATTTATGTTTTCCACCATGCATGATCTTCTTATGTATTTGTATTCTAGGCTGTCTCCATTTGACGTCTTGTTTTCGATGTTTCGGGGCGAGTTTCAGCAGTGTATGCCATTATTGGCCTTATTGCAGTCTTGTAGATCCTGGTCTTAGCTTCTGTCCCAATAAATTGACTTTTCCATATTGTGGTATTCAGATATGCCGCTATCATTGTGGCTTTAGTAGCTTGTTCTCTGACCTCGTTTTCAACGTCACCATATGCGGATAACTCTATCCCAAGGTATTTGAACTTCATCTCTTGTTGGATAATTTTGCCATCTACTACTAATGTGCATCTAAGAGATATTTCGGAGGTTGTCATGCATTTTGTTTTAGAGGCATATATTATCATGTTAAGGGATTTAACTGTTCGATTAAATAAATTTAGAAGCCTTTGCAAATCGTCTTCGTTCTTTGCTATCAGTACTGTCTCGTCAGCATATCGCAATATTTTGATCTGCTTGTCCCCATTCTGTAGCCTTTTAGTTTTCGAACTATCTTGATTGTTTCCTCCATGATAATATGAAACAATAAAGGGTTAAAAGAATCTCCCCGTCATATACCCTTACTTACCGGTATTGGTTCAGTGAACTCACCATTTATTTTTGCCTGCACTTCGTTGTTCAGGTATATGTTTTCAATAGTTTTAATGAAGTTATAAGGAATTTGTCTATCATATAGAAGGTGCAGAATATTCGCCAATTGGACGCGATCAAAAATGCTTTCTCCAAATCTATGAAACACAAAAATGCTGGTTTGTTGCATTCGATGGATTTTTCAACTATTTGTCTTAAGATAAACACAGCGTCCGTACAAGATCGCCCAGATCTAAATCCCTACTGTTCAACTGATAAATTGATTAGATTGTTAATTTTGTTTGTTATCACTTTAGTTGTCAATTTCATGGTAGTGCTGGTTTATGCCTCTGTAATTTCTCGGCATTTTCTTGTCCCCTTTTTTGAACATAAGAATTGTAATGCTAGTTCTCCATTCATTTGGGATTCTTTGTTGAGCGAGTATTCCACGGATTAGGGAATTTAGTTGATGTTTGAGGTTCTACCCATTATGCATAAAAAGCTCATTTAAAATATTTTCTAGGCCTGGGCTCTCCCGATTCTTCAGCTTTTTAGGGCTAGCTCTATGTCTGATGCATCTATTCGTATTATCTCGTTAGATGTTATATCTGGTGTGTTCATTACTATATTAGTGTCTTCATTTCTATATAGCTTAGTGAGATAGTCGACCCAAGTTTCTTTACTTATCTTATATGTCTCGCCGACAAGTTCATTTACCTCTTTCCCCGTTTTCCCCAACTAAGATTAATATCTTCCCCATCGTTATCGGGTTTTTGTTTCGAGTCTTTTTTGATATAGTTCCCTTATCGATGAGTCCCACAGAAGCTCAATTTTAAATTTTGAGGTTTCATTGTTGGTATTTGGTTCTCTATGAGTTTAATTTTTAATTTAATTTTTCCAAGCAGTCGACTACTTTGGCTGCATTAGTATTTGTCGATGTAATTGATTGTTGATTGATGACCTCAAGAGATGGAATGTGTATTTATATTGTTGTTTGTGGCCAAAAAAAGTATTATTAATTCTTAGTTCGTTAAAGGAGCACAGGTTAATCATTAATTCTCCGTTTTCATTCAAAACACTCTCATTGAATCTCGTTTGATACCAGGAACAACCTCGTTGCTTATGCGGGCATTGAAGTCTCCAAGTATTATCATTTGTTGGTCATTTGGGAAAAGTTCAATTGTGCCTTGGAGATGATTGTAAAAGTTTTCTACTTCTCTATGTTGATATTTTGTGTGAATAGCTACGGCTACGCCTTCTTTTGCTTTATAGTGGTTTTCAACTCCGCTGTAAAATACGATATAGCCGTCTTGTTGTTTCTGGCCTTTGTCTTTAATTTTAGTTTCTTGTAGGGCACATAAATCTATGCGGTTATCTTTCAGTTCTTTCAATGTTTCCTGATCTTTGTTATTAAGCGATTTTATGTTCCTGGTTGCAAATCGTATCAGGTCTTTTTTTTTTCAATTCTTAATCCTTAATCTAGCGTGTGTCAAGGTTTCAGTTCTCTGAGCGTTTGTTCTTTTACCTTAGGTGGGGAGCTAACCCGGCAGTGGCAGCTACTGGGCTACTGAATCAATCCAGCTACTAACCCCTAAATTATAATTATTTAGAAAAATCCTTACCTTTTTTGAATTACAGATAATATCTAAGGTTGGAATCACCAACGACTACACTGTTTAAGATCCAAATGCAAACACGTCTATGGCTAGCCTAGTTATGCATTTGCTGTGAACATATGCTAGCCATCTGTTGTGGATCATGAGTACATGGTACTGTCCGATACAACCCGATGTTCGATACAAGCCAATATTTCCCTAATAGTTTCATAATAATGATTTCGGCTGTTTTGTATTTTCGTCAGGTTGTCTTTGAAAGAAGGCTAAATGATATAAGCGGTTACAATGTCTCCTCGGGGTAAATTGCGCAATCTCTGTCTGATTCCTTTTCAACAGGTGTTTTCTTATAAGCACTTATGGCAAGTTCCATTCCCCGATGCCTTGGGATCATTTACCATATATTTCAAACGTTGCCGACTAGGTGCTTTTTTCTTCTGACAATGGCTAACGGAGCGAAAGTTTCTGTTGTCATCCGGGATAGTCTTCGAATTTATATTGCTTGGCGCATCACGTTTGGCTGTTAGTATGCCTCCTATATCCTTCTAACGTGTCCTCGAAAAGTACTTCTACGAATAGGTTCGTACGCCAACCAGTTCTTAGGGCCGCCACCAACTGGATATCTTATATATTTTATTATATTCACACTTACGCATCTTTAAGAGCCCAGGCCACCCGTGTGACGGCCAGACGTCTAAGATGATCAAGTGAGTCGTGAAGCCAGTTTCCAAGTATCCTGCAATAAAGGAAATTCAGGGCTCACAGCACACACCAATCTGCTACCAAGCTAAGCACTATCTCAATATATACTATACGGGGATTTTCAAAATCATAATCTTAAAACTCTTAAGTAAAAATTATCTTAACTTTTATAATGACATTACTAACAGCATACAACAATTTACAATCTTTTAAAATAACAAAATGATATTAATACAAATCAAATGAATAAAATTGCCCATTTTTTATAAATTCGGCTACGTTCCACGTTCGATCTGAACTAGCAGCAAGTAGTAGGCTCTCATAGCTCTAAAATATGAATCTTTGTAAAGAAAAGTATTCCTCTTATAATTGTATTGAAAACATAGGAATGAAGAAAAGCAAGAACCTTGCTACCCAGGTAGTTTAAAGATTTTAAATGTCTTTTATATTTTATTCTATCATAAGATGTACGAAAGCTTTCACGGCTGGAGTCAATTAAGAAATCGTGGTCCTCGGGTTTAGACCGTGTCAAATTGGAATTACTCTGCGACGTTTTGCTTGCGATTACACGAGGCATCTTCAGGGATCTTCATTGCACAAGATCAAAACACTGAATGTGCTCCGATGTGCAGAGATCAGGTATTTATACCCGATCTGTGTTAATCGGCGCGAGACTACCTGTGATGATTGGTTTCCACGCATGATGTAGCACGTCTCTATTGAAAATATTCAGGGTGCTTAATAATTTCAATAGATTTCTCGTTCATAAAAACCCTAGACTGATGGAAAATCCTTGGTGTCGTTTAACAATTTGTTTCCTATTTATACATGATTCATGTTCCTTAAGTCTCGTAGAGACAGACCGTCGAGTTTCACCCATATACCCGTTACCCCAGGAACAAGGAATTTTATAAACTCCTTCTGATTACGAAGGAATTACATCTTTCGGTGTCCTTAAGCTTTGCCCAATCTTTTTGTTTATATTAAAGATTGTGCGAATGTTGGATCTCCGCAGAATTCTTGCAATTTTATGTGTGGTACCTTGAATAAAATGTAAAACTGTACTACTTAATGGTTGAGTATCCAATACTGGTTTAGGTCTGGGTTTATTATAATTGAATTTGTATCACATATTGAAAAAATGAAGGAAATGCTACGATCTGACTCAATTTTCACAGTGAATTTTATATTAGAATGATGTTGATTTTGATGATCTAAAAGTATAGTTAAATTGTCTTCTCCATGAGGCCTTATTACTAAAGTGTCATTTACATATCTAAACCAACATTTAGGTTGTAAAGAAGCAGAACTTTAAGCAATTTCCTCGAAAGCCTCCATAAAGATGTTCGCTACCACAGGAGAGAGTGGAAATCTCATAGCGGCACCCGAGGTTTGCTCATAAAAGGTCCCATGAAAAATGAAATATGTGGACGTTAAGAATTCTCTTATCAATTCAATTAGGATTGGATTAAAGTTTTTATGTTGAAATATGTCAGAAACTATCAAAATTGAATTGTCAATAAGCACATTTGTATACAGGGATTCAACATCAAAACTGACTAAAATATCCCCGGGGTCTAAAGTAAAATCTTTAAACCTTTCTAGAATTTTTTAGACCTTTTGATATAAGAATTAGATCGACCTGTGAAGAGGTTTAAGATTCTGCAATAGGCCGTAACCGTACATTAGCTTTGTGTATTTTTATAAGTCCGTACACTAGCTTTGTGTATTTTTGGAAGTCCGTAAAATCGGGAAATCTTCGAACCGCTTAGCTTCAATTTCTTTTTCTCTAGGTCTGACAGATCCAATGAGGCTGCAAATTTTTCAATTTTCTTAGTTGGATCCGTTCGTATTGTCCTAAAGCTATCGCCTTGAAGTAATGTCTCTATTTTCTCTAGGCAGTTGTTCTTGTGCATGACCACCGTTGCATTTCCTTTATCTGCAGATGGAAATTATAACATCTTATTTGTCATTAATTCACAGCTATTTTTTCTGCGGCTGATAAGTTGGATTTTGGTGTTTTCGGATACTGTCCTCTACACTTGCTATTATGTCCTCTACTAGAGATTATGTCCTTTAGAGAGAACCAATTTTTCTGCTTTCGTTAATGAAATAGATGATACATTTATTACCGTATTCTGTAGTGGCTGTGCTGGCTGGCGTTACTGTTTGCTGCGCAGTATTTCGAACTTCTTCTGTTGTTTTTCTGTCAGTTGCTGGTAAATCCTTTCTGCTTGCTGATTTTGTCCAATGTTGTAAATGAATTGATTTCAAGCGTCGAAGGTGTACCTGTAGACGTTTACAAGCATTTGTGTCCAAATCATGACTAGTGGCCTTTATCCTCTCTCTTACGGGAGCCACGCTAGCATAGCATGACTGTAAATGTTCCTGGCTGCCTTTGTTGAAACATGATGACTGACCTGAAGAGACTGGCTGGTATGAAGATCCCCAAAGGTTTTGGCATCTTTTTTGATGTCCTCCAAATAGAGGTTTCCTAACATAGTTCGAAAGCTTTCACGGCTGGAGTTAATTAAAAAATCATGGTTCTTGACCTTAGACCGTGTTGAATTGGAATTACTTTCCGACGTTTTGCCTGGGATTGCACGAGGCATCTTCAGGGATTTTTACTGCACAAGATCAAAACACTGAGTGAGTTAGAATGAGCAGGGTTCAGGTATTTACAGCCGACTTGTGTTCATCAGCGCGTGACTAACTGTGATAATTGTTTTCCATGCATGATGTAGCACGTAGCCCGCGACTCTATTGAAATTTTCGGGGTGCCTGATAATTTCAAGAGATTCCCTAATTTTTTGTTTATAATAACCCGAAACTGATGCAAGAATCTTGGTATTTTTTACATTCATCGTGTGTCAGCGGATTGAACTCTTTATTTCTTATTTGTACTTCTTTCATGTTCCTAAAATCTGGTATAGACAGACCGTCCAGTTTTACCTATATACACTTTACAAGGAAAAACATAAGTGTCCTTAAGCATTGCTTAAGCACACCAAAAGATGTAATTCCTTTGCAATCAGAGGGAGTTTATAAAATTCATTTGTCCTGCGGTAAAGTGTATATAGGTGAAACTGGAGAGTCTGTCTCTATGAGGCTTAAGTAACACATGAGAGATGCTATAAATATAAGAAACAAATTGTTCAATCCGCTATCTCTGAACACCAGCACGCGACAGGACACATGATTAATGTAAGCGATACCAAGGTTCTTGCATCAGTCTCGGGTTACTATAGATACAAAATTAGAGAATCTACTGAAACTATCAAGTACCCTGAAAATTTCCGGAGCTGCGTGCTACATCATGGGTGGAAACCAATCATCGCACTTAGTCACTCGCCGATGAACACAGGTCCGGTATAAATACCTGAACTTTGCTCATTCAGTGTTTTAATCGTGTGCAGTGGAGATCCCTGAAGATGCCCCGTGCAATCGCAGGTGAAACGTCGGAAAGTAATTCCAATTTAACACGGTCTAAACACAAGAACCATGATTTCTATCATAAGAGATAAATCTGAATAAATAAAAGAAAAATGAAAATGTGAAAAGGTAACTTGAAGTAAGTAGGATTCTAAAGATAGTAGATTTTTCTTTAAAAGAACATGAATAAATCTGTAATATTATTGACAAAATAATAAAAAAAAATTAGATTGCCGTACAAAAGCAAGCTCTACCTTCCGCTCAATGCGTCGAAGATTAGAGGAGGTTCCGAATATCGCCATCAGTTAACAAACTAACTAAAGATCGCACGGAATACACTAACAAGAAATAAAATAAAACTGGTAAGCTAAATAAAACAAGCAATTTGAAAACAAAGATCTATTTACTAAAATTGGTTAGTTACAATTTTTTTAAAGATAAAAGAAGTAATGGGTCGTTCATTGCATATCTTAAAAGACAATACTGAAAGTGAGGTGCTGGTACCAACAAGTCGCCGGCGTCAACATCTGGCAGGTATCAAAAAACCAAAAAACTATTTAGAACCAGTTTTTAGTTTAAAACAAAAACATTTCATGAATCACTTTCAAATTAGCTATAGTCCCAAAAATTTTAAAATATTACGTATCAAAAAGAGAATGGCGATACCTCTGTTCTCAATTTTATATTATGAATTAGGTAACTTAAAACTTAATATAAAAATATCGATTTTAAAAACTAGCTACAATAGAGTCATATAGATAGACGTGTTGGATGAAACCAAAAAGGTTCATGTAAGGTTCCTGCATAAAATCCTGCAGTAAATAATAATAATAATATAATATATTACATAAGTTTATATTTATAATTATTTCTAAATTGACTCCTCTTTGCTTTGTAATATAAAGAATTTAGTTCTATGCTTTTAAGTGAAACAAGAGTAGAGAATTTCACCTAAAATTTAAGTTACTAGATCGTTACTTGATGAAAATCCATTATCAAAAATGTAAATAAAACCCATTAAACTGTTTTAGATGTTTACTATTATTCACAACTTGTGACATATGTTTCGCTAACACTGTAGCTTCGTCAGGCAAACGATATTTAAACTAACATTTAGCAAGGTGTTAGTTTAAATACCGTTTGTCTGACGAAGCTACAGTGTTAGCGAAACATATGACAAAGGTTGTGAATAAAAGTGAAAATCTAAAACAGTTTAAAGTGTTTTAATTACAATAAAATTTCGCCTAAACTAAAATAGTTTGTGTGTTACTCGTCCCTACTTCTAGAGAAAATCCAACTGATTTAAGGTCAGAAACAAGGCAAATGAGAGTCCATAACCATCCTGTTGTGGGAAGATATAAAAATATAGTACTATTTTAACAAAATAATATTTGTTGTCAGTTATGTGCCTATAAATATATGGTTTAATTTTGTTAAGAAGATATACCATTAGCTGTTAAATATTCTAATAAATAATGTTTTGGGATATAGTAGGTCAGATATTTTTGACAAACAGTTATATGTAAAAGTAGAAATTCTAAGTTTTCTTTGTTTATTGGTTCGTGTTTGATATCGTGTGTATTATGAAATAAAACTAATATTTTTAATAGGATAGACAAGAAAATACATAAACATTTTTTAAGTTGAACACAATGTAGTTCGAATATAGAAATTTGTTAGAAATAAGCTTTTTTTTAACATTTTTAGAGTCGAACCCATATGATTATGCAGTATCTGAGGATGAATTCTATCAAGGACCTATATAATATTAAAAGTAATTTTTTATTGACAATTACTCTTAGGTTTCTAATTTGACTGCTTATAAAAGAGATATGATGATTCCACCTTAAATGCTGATCTATTATTATGCCTAAGTATTTTGTTTTTTCTATTCTTTGTATACCTAAACAGTTACAATTCTGGTTATGGATTCTAGTATATATATATATGGTTGACAAAAATGTTTTCGTTAATTGGCCGATCAATAGTAGGTGAAAAAGTAATGAAGTTTGTTTTCGATATGTTTAAGCTTAGCAGACTGTAGTTACGCCAGTTATTGACTTTGTTTGTACCATCCTCAGTCTTTTGGTCAAGATCTTACCAAGAAGCGCCCGTAACAAGACAGTATCATATGAATATAAAATGATATTACAGTTATCTAATATCTGACCAGTTTTATTAATACAAATTAAAAAAAGCATAGGACCCAGAACTGTGCCCTGTGGTTTTATAACTACTAATTGAGGTGTTTACTTTTGTATTTTGCTCTTTATCTGATAAATAGCTTTTTGAAAGAAACAAGAGACCACCTCTGATGCCAATCTCCTCCAATCTGTCAAACAAAATTTTATGCGAAACCGTATCAAACGCTTTTTTAAGATCAAGAAAAATTGCCAATTTATTTTTTAGCGAATCCGTAACGCTTTTAGTTAATTGAAATACAACATCCTGAGTACTCTATTTTTTAAAACCATATTGACCAGAATATAAAAGTGATTCTTTTTCTAAAAAGTCTACAATTCTACACTTTGCATTTTTCGAAGAAGAAATTATTAATTACTGAGATTGGACGATAACAGGTTGTAAATTTTGTTAAATTTATTATATATAAGAGTAGATCTAGAATTTCCAAATGTATGCTTTTTATTAAATGGGAAGTTATTTAATCTTCTCCTGGACAAGAATTGGTTTTAAGTAAATTTATGGGTTTAAATAATTCGTTTTTTATCAAAGGTCGTAAATAAAATGATTTGCAATTAATATTGTTTACGTGTTCATAAACATCTTGTCGACTAATATTTTTTTGAATGTTAATACCAACATCAATAAAGAAATTATTAAAAATATTAACCACTTTGATTGAATATGTTTAGAAGTTAATTCATGAAAATATTTTTTCATTGAATTAATAAATTTAATTATTTTATTTTTATTCATCCCAATAAAATTTCATTAAAAGCAATACTTACTTTTCATGCAACCCAAGGCCTTACCTTGAAACTTTTCATTTAACAAATTCATTACAATCAAACACAATTAAAACTTCGCAAATTACAATAAAAAATTAGAAAATTGTAACCTATTAACTCTTAGAGCTAAATAAAGAAAAATAAAGTACCCTATATTGAGTCCATCAGAAAATGTTATTAAATTCAACATCTCAAAAAAACTCATCCAGTATAAACATCACTTATATTTAAATAACTTATTGCCATTGTTAAGCAAAATATTTGGAACGAGAAATACTCACCAAGCATTCGATATATTAAAATAACAAAATGCACTGTTTAATGTTTTAAATTAGTTTAAGTGAAATATACGGCCAATTTGAACAGTCACATAAAGCCTTGATAAATGCTCAAAATTTAAACAACAAATTGGGAAAATATATTAACATAATTTTAAACACAAATAAAGAAATAAGATATCACAAAATATATGGAAGTTCTAATATAACCAATTCAATTTTTTTAAAATCAAAAATCGCAAAATTAAATAAATAAAAATAATCAGTAAGTTAATATCAGTCCTGTTAAAACACACTGCAAACTGTTTTATTATTGTATGATTTATTCTAAAAGATTAGAAATGGAACTAAATATTACAATAATGTAATTTAAATAGAGCATCTACGATATGCCCAACATCAGCTATATTGAATTTAATATTTCTTGCCATTAGTTTTCTTTAAAATACAACCCTCTATTTTGCGGTGCAAAAATAGAATTCTATTTACAAACATTTGTCTCATTTTCTACAAAAAAAAAAACAATATTTCAGAAGCAAAAATAGATTCCCAGATAATATTTTTATACTATGCCTTTACCTAATAATAAATGATTAATCAAAAAGGGTTAAATAATTAACTTCAAATGAAAACGGTACCGTACAGTACGCCTACTTACTTCACATGAGAGTTTAGAAACTGTTTAAAAAACTTTACACGCATTAGCGTATACAGGAACCAGCATTCCGGTATGATCAACTTCGTCAGCAAATATATCTTTTTCAAAAAGAATTCCTTCTCCGACATTAAGAAAAATCAAGAATGGATTTCCAAAATAAACTTGGATATCACCAACATAAGTCGGAGCTTAGGGCCCGCAAATAATAGCAAGGGACCAAAAGTGCCGTAGCAAACATGGTTTCGACGGGTTCCTCCCGAAAAGTTTCGAAGATCCTCGAACGGACAACATTCCAAGTGAGACAAAACATTCTCAAGGATAGGGATATAACCTAGCAACAAATAATGTATCGCCCGAGCCGTTCATTAGCTGAAAAAAGTCATTTGGAAAAGCAGATCGTACCAATCATAGGTCTATAAAATATTAAATCCGAAAAATATAGCAAATGACAGACAACCCAAATCCCAAAAAATCTAAAATGTGACAAACCACAATAATAAAATGCTTATATCTGCAAAAACAGATTGAAGATATTTCTAACCCCCCATTTTAGACAAACATTACTATGGGTTCAAGAAATAATATACGAGGATTTTAAAGCCAAAAGAGTACATAAAATTTATTAAACACTGAATTTGTATGAGGTAATTTATAAACTTGAACAAATATTTACTAATAAAATAATGTAAATAAGCCTATTATTTTGCAATTAAATGGAGATATGTTATTTTCATGTTTTAAAAAACTAATGATATAATATAATATAATGAATTTCAAAACAATCCAACAATCTATGTTAATGTGCTTTCTTTGATTTAAATGATATAAATTAGATGAACTGCCATCTCATAGGGTGACATCAAAATTGTAACCCTAAATTTATTCTATATTTTTCGTAACCAGCTTCGATTTCGATACTTTATTCTCTCACATTGTTTAGAAAAATTTAATAGTTTGTCGCTCAGGATAACTAAAAAGCTTTAAAAAATTTTCGGAAACAAATCGAATGCAGGCATTACAAAGCACTCTCATAAACTCCATTGACAGTATATTTCCGAGGCTACTAAACAAAGTGTAAGAAGAACTGATTTGATATAAAAGTGTCACCGTGAAATCAAGTCATTTGCCATGAAAAGCTGAAAGGACTTGATTCGCAAATAATTAATGCACGAAATACTACTGCAAAGCCCCATCTCTAAAATAGCATCAAAAGTCTTCAAAACTGTTACTATTGCCAATAGTTTCTTTTTTTTTTGACTAAAACTAATATTTTCATATATACATAAAAAAAAGTATCTATACATACAAAAACCAAAGTCTATCTAAAGAATATATTACTTAGAGGGTGTAGATGCTTTCTAAATGTTCATTTTTTGAAATTAGTGCGTAAAAAAATAAAAAAGAAAATCAATATCTCCCACGGTAAAATATTTTGAAAAACGTTAAATCTTATTTTATTTTTTTGTACATTCTAGATTTATTTTCAATTTATAAAGTAAGCAGAAACGTCTGGTCAAATTCTAAGAAATATGTTTTATGTGTATAAAACTATATTGTTCAAAAACAAATCATGATCGCAGAAGTAATTCTTCTTCTAGGACGTATTGGCTAGTTAACCCTAGCGAGCCTCTTTCAAAAATACTGAAAGGAACAGAAACAAAGAACAGTTGTCATATGCAAGCAAACTTGTTGGGGAGTTATATATATAGTCTTAAAATGTGTGTGTGGTAACCTAAGACAATTGTTTTTAAATGTGCTCAGGTTATTTGTTGCGTTTAGATTGACAAACAAAATTTTTTTCGCAACTTAATATAATTTATTCAGTTGCAAAAAAGCCAACAAAGATTTTTGTTTGTCTAAGACAATTACTCACCAGTGGCGGCTATTCAGGTGAAGTAGGTGAAGTGCTACTTCACCAGGAAAAATAAACAAGCAAGCATCTAACTATATTTATTATATATCTCTTAAAATCTTAATTCTTAAAAAATAAACTGTACATCTCGAATAAATATGTTACTTGACCGTTGGCGGCATGTCTTTTTAAAACTTTCATTTTAAAAAGACTTTATTGTAACAACTATAACAGTGGCGCAAACCGCTTTTACTTTGCTGGAGGTGCCATGTTTAGTTTACGATTTTCCTACTATGTTGCCATGACAACGCGTATCCGATGACGTCGAGCCCAGCGCCATACAACGCTCTCGGTGAATTACAGGCGCAGTACACTACACCCACGCGTCTTTCAGTTTGCGGTGGTGTTTACTTTTATTTTCGCGGATTTCGCTGCAACCGGTGAGTTCCTTTGCAGTTAACTTGACTGTTTTGTGTTATATTTATTTATGATGTTACAACTTCAAATTCGAAGTTAGTAAATATGATTCCAAGACTGGAATAAATTAAAAGACGTCTTTGAATTTATTACAAACTGTGACAAATCTGATGAAAAAACAATCCGCCTTGCGAAAGGATTTTTAGGTGAGATCAACAATTTTGAATTCACGTTTCTGGCCTTAGTGTCTAATGACATTTTCTCAATCACGGACATACTATATGACGTTCTTCAAAAAAATCGCTTGACATTAATTTTTGCATATCCAATATAAAACGCTGTCTTGAGGCGCTCTTTAATAAAAGAAATGAACATTTTTTTAATACCATGTTTGATAAAGCAAATTCCGTTATAGAAATAAATCATGACAAACGCGAGCTTGCTAAGCTTTCATCTGAAGAAATTAGGGCTAAGTATTTTAACTCTTTTATGAAATATTGGAACATATTTTAATGGAAGTGACACTAAGATTTCAAGACTGTGAAAAACTTACATTTTCATGTTTGGCAGGTTCTGCTAAATTTTCCGAATATATTTTAAATTTTGCGACTGGCTTTGAAAATTTGTTACAGTTATATGGGGAAATACCTTCAAAAAGTCAACGACTTAAAAATGAGCTTGGTTTTATTTTTGCCAGTGAGAAAAATTGGAATATATCGCTGTAAAAGCAAGTGAAAAAAATTATATAAAATAAATATATTTTTACCCAAGCATATAAATTGTTTTCCCTTATTTTGACAATACCGTCGACAAGTGCTTCAGTGGAAAGAAACTTTTCTTGCTTCAAATGTGTAAAAAATTTAGGAAATACAATATCTCAAGAAAGACTTACTTCTCTTGGCAATATTTCAATTCAAAAGGCATTTCTGGAGGATATTAGGGCAACTCATCCATTTTATGAGAATGTTATAAATAAATTTGTTGCTATGAAGGATAGGACAATTGATTTATTATACAAAATTTAGGTAAGTCGTAAAAAAATATTCTACCCTCTCAACATACATATAAAAAATTTGTGGAAAAAAAATTATTGCGATATTTTCTTGCTTCATTTGCACTTCACTTACTTTTTCACCCGCGAGCCGCCACTGTTGCTCACCCTGAATATGTAATGATAATGGTAAAAAATTGATCTATTCCTAGTAGAGAAGTTTGTAGAACTTCATGTCATTAAAATCTATTAATAAGACGGAAAATATCACATCATTTTTCCGATCGCAAATTAACATTAACACAGAACAAATATATCAAAGGATGATGGTAAAATAAAGTAAAGTAGGGATCTAAGGCAAGTAGAGGTTGCATGAAATTCAGTAGGATCTTTTACTTCTTTTTGTTATTTTTATGAGGTATTTATCTTATTTTTGTTGATTTTGGCAGAAACTCATCTATATACCTAGTTGATTTGAAAAATTAATTATTTTGTATTTAATGAGGTTATGATAAATTTTGTTTAGACTTTTAGTATCGGTTTTTGTGATTACACACTGTGGATTTTTTGTATGTACATCAGTTCATACAGCTCTCGCTTTTTTGAATTTGTTTCAGTTTTAAATATTGTTGTTTTGTCGTAGTTGAATACGTGGTTTTCTCCAGTCACGTGGTTTGAAAGGGTAGTTTTGTTTTTTAATTGTTGGCTAGTTTGACCTATATATACTCCCTCACAGTTTATACTATGTGCCAGGAATCTTTAATTTAGTATTCGTTGTTGTTTACGACTTTACTTAAAATATTTGGGAGATTTTAGATTGGACTTTAAATGTATGAAATAATGGGTCTCAAACGCCTTCTCTCTTTATACGTTTTGGGTAATCCACATATTGATGGTGGTATAGAATTGTGTATTTTAAGTTCTTTTGCGGTGTTAGATGAAATATCGAGTTTGTCTTCCCATTTGTGTATGAGGTCATTGTTTGTTTTTTGGAAAATATTAGTGAGATCATTTCTCATCTCTTTGTACGTGTGCATTATAACGGTCTTATTTGATTTATCTGGTTTGAAAACAATTAATTGGGGGTTTTGTTTGTTTGTCTAACATACTTTAGTAGTGTTCTTTGTTTATTAATAACCTTTGGCTTGTAGTTGTTTTTGTGGTTTGTAATTATGTTACAGCAAGTGGACCTAATTTTGTCTCTTTCTTCGGGTGGAAAGCCTGGAAATGATATTTCAATATTACTAATGATTTCGTGTATCGGTGTTTTTGTTGGGTTTTCGATGGGAAAATTACTTTCGTTGTTATATGTTTCCCTTGTTACAAATTCCTTAAAAACATTATTTGGTCATATATTCTTTAAAACACAATAAATCAACAATCACAAAAGTCTTTTTTTCACAGTACAACATTCAATTTTTTTGTTGTATCCGTTATCAGCAAACCGATTACGTCTACTATAAATCTTGTAAGTATATTATGTTCCCCAAACTTCCGCTGAAGATAATTACAATTAAAATTAATATGTTTTACGCTGAGGCTTAAAAATATAGGTGTTAAATTTTCATTTTTACAACGTAATAGAAATATCCTACGTTTTTTTTTTGTTTAGCTATCTTTAATGTTAGACTTGACTTGAGAAAATTACTCACCTTAAATATATATAATGATAATGGTAAAAATTGATCTATTCCTAGTAGAAGCTTGTGGAACTTCATGCCATTAAAATCTATTAAACAGACGGAAAACAACACATTAACATTTTTCCCATCACGAATTAACATTAGCACAAAACAAATATATCAAAGGACGACGGTAAAATAAAGTAAAGTAGGGAACTAAGGCGAGTAGAGGGTGCATGAAATTCAGTAGTATTTTTTAATTTTTTTTATTATGTTCATGAGGTATGAATCTTTTTTGATAATTTTAGCAGAAACTGATCTATACCGGGTTGGTTTGAAAAATTAATTATTTTGTATGGATTTATTTTGGGTTGTTAATTAATGACGTTATGATAACCAATACAACAACAAAAAATTGAATGAAATAGTACTTTTCTCTCTAGAAATGCAAAACTGTTTTCATCTTGCTTTACTGTTAAACACGTTTTACTGATAGCTAATCAAAATATAGTATTAATTTTACTATTTACTAACGGTCAAAACACATTTTAAATTTCAAAAAATTCGCTATTTTTTGTATTTGTATTGTTTTTTATTTTAAACAAAAGTAGTAGAAAAAATGATATTTATTATTAGGGTGTAAAATGCTTTTTCCTGCCACGATTTTTACTGCCCTATGATTCACGTCATTGGAAGGAAAAAGTAACATTTTTGTCACATGGAAAATAGCTTTTCTTGGTCCTAGAACAATAATCTAATTGGTCATGTAAAGAAAATGGAGACATTGTATGTTTACATACAATGACACCGGCTTTTCAAGTCTGTATCCTAGCCGTAAAATCTTGTAGTCGGTGGTCCGTTACCCAAAAGAGAAAGCCCTGTTCAGAAGGTTTCACTAAACGGTGTTGTCGGTTAGTATAATTTGTGTTAATAGTGAGGAAAATAATTGACAAAAAAAACGTTAATATATCATTGTATATAGATTTTTGTTTTGTTTGTTTATCGGCAATTTACCCTCTAAGAAAACTGAGAAGAAAATGTAGAAAGAGAAAAACACAAGTATTCTGATTGTGTTTAGCAGGATGCTACGGTACCGGAGCGATATACCAATTTTGTATTAAAAACACGCTCTGGTAACGCTAAATCCTCACGATGACGTAAGACGTATTTATTAAAAATCTTATTACATATGCAGTATGTATTTAATTAAAGACCACACAGTCTTTGAATTTGTATAAAAGAAACAAAACAATGACCTTTAGTGCTTAACAACAAATAATTAACAACAGTCAACACTATCCCTTTTTGATTGGAAATTATGGTACTGCTGTCGATAATGTTGGTATTTGGGAACTATTTTGAGACAAAAGATAAAAGCAGTTCCTGAAAAATCGAAGAACAATGGAAATTTCAAAAAAAATTGTATTAAGAGCACTGTCACATGCATAATGTGGAACAAAAGTTTGGACTACCCCTACCTAGAGAATTTCACTTTTATGTTTATAAAAAATGCGAAATATTTTTCGTTTTTGCTGACATTATTTCAAGAGATATTTTCAAATAAATGTCACATCATCACACACAATTTTCCTCTCTACAAAATAGTGTTATTAAATTAAGGATTCGACGTTTCGTCTCTCAGCCACCATGAACTATATTTTTTCATATATTGATTTGAAAGTTTTATTTCGGATTTTAAGAGCTTTTTCTGGCAGTTCCCAGAATAACCCAATGTCTTAATGGAAGAGAGATATTTTATTTTAAACAGGGAAAATAAAAAAAATATGAAAAAGCCCAAAACGACAATAGTTTTAGGACATCTATGGATTTTAAATTTAATAAGGCCATTCTGTAGAGGAGAAAAAACTGATGAAATAATAATGTGACATTTATTTCAAAATATCTTTTCAAACAAATTAAACAAAAACGTTATTTTTTCGAAATTTCTAACGTTCTCTGATATTTCCTGAACGGATTAAAATTTTCCCTATATTTTTTTAAAAATAAAAATAAAATTGTAGGGGTATCCCACACTTTTGTTCCACATTATATAACAGTTTACTTATTGCAAAGATTTTTTATTTTTTGTTTAAATTTTTTTTTGGGATAGCGATATTCATTATTTTTGTAAGACGGTTTTTACTAAATACACCGCTAAATAAGTTACGGAACAGTCTTCTAAGGTAGGTATGTCAGTAATTGTGGAGGTAGTTGTGGGAAATTCATCAAATGATACATCTTGATTCGCCTCATCTTGATCAGATGATTTATTTTCATCAACTAATAATAATTCATATTTTTTTTAAGGGGATTGTTTGACCTGTCTCAACTGTTAAATATATGTCTGGATTATCTTCGCAATTTGAACTTTTTGACAGCTTAAGAAGTTTCAAACATTTGAAAAAAATTTATAAGTGGTCCTAAATACACGACAAGTTGGGTTAAAATTCCAACCACCTTTTTGTCTTATCGAAACAAAAAAGTTTTCAATAACTTCCTGGTTTAGTCCATTTCTTAATAAATAATCACATTTTTCCTCATTAAATAAATCGATTATAGCAGTTATTGACTGCACCATATTATCTAAGCAAGGTGGTCTGGAATCTTTGTTTTTTGTACCAGAAATTTGATTAACTGATTTAATCATTTTCTTACCCGAATTAAGTTTTTTTAAAATAATAGGCATTTTTGTGCTTAAAGCACAATTAAAGATATTTTTACAATATAATCATTTGCTATTTAGGCTGTCAAAAAGGTCGTTAAGTTGGTTTCGGAACAAGATATATCATTTCCTAATTTTCTGTCTATTTGGCCACTATGCGCACAAGTTTTTAAAGCAGCTGCTACAGAGTTTGATAAAACCTGCAGTTCCAAAGAACAACTCATTTTTGAAAATTATTCGGATTTAGATGGCGATCTGAAATTTTAGGCGATGCTCATATGTTTTCCTAATAACATTAAAAAAATTCTTTATTAAATAATTTAAAATTACCCGACACTAAATTATTTCTCAGCCTTTTAAAAAGGTGAGGAACATCGTAAATTGAAAAAAAAATTCTCAATCTCTTCCATCTCCGAAAAAATAAGGATATTCACTTGTGACCCTTTATAAATCTAAAGCACCTATGTTGTTAGTTCCCTGGTCACAAATAAGTGAGTTGGGCTCAAAAACAAATATCGATATATTTTTTTAAACATAAATTAATTTTTAAGTTTTTTTTTTACAGAGTTACTTGAGCTTCCAGTTGAAATAAAGACCTCTGATAAAAAATCTAGCGCATGAGTAGCACGTTTTGATGATCTACGTAAAGGGCCCAGCACATTTTTTTTTCCGTTGTGGTTCGAACGTTTTATCTATTCCAGTTTTAAAGCATATTTCTCCTATCCACCGTTTTATAGTAGTTTGAGAAGGCAAAGCTATATCTTAGCGACGCAAGAATAAATACGCTGATGGGGATTTCTAATAAAAGGATATTGCAAAATCCTTCTAATTTTTTGACCTTTTTCCTTTTTTTGCATCGTACTTGCATTGAGACCAATGCCCTACCAGCTTTTGAAACAATAGAACTTAAAAAAAAGTACATTTTTATCTTTAGTACACGCTTTTTAAGTGCAGAAATACGGGACCTATAAAAATTATTTTTTCTTTTTAAAGTGCACACCTTGGTCGACAGTTTTTTTTCTTGGAGTATAAGGACCTTCTGGTATTTCAGTGTGAGCTTTAACAACCATATCAGCCTCATCATTTTTTCCAAATCCAATTTTCTTCCTTGGGAAATTCTGGGTCTTAAGTAGTCTTTTTAGATTATTACTCGCGTAAGTTCCATGGGGTATTATCACTTCTAATTCTTCGGGGGTATCTTATTATAATATACAGAAACAGCAGTTTTCTCCAAATATTGTTTTTTTTTCTGTCCTATAGGCAGCGTCATCGAAGTGGTCTTCACAAATACATTTTTTACCAATTATATTAGGCGACAGTTCAATTAATATTTCTTGAAAAAAAAGTTTTTGAATTGCTGGTAGGTATTATATATATATATATATATATATATATATATATATATATATATATATATATATATATATATATATATATATATATATATATATATATATATATATATATATATATATATATATATATATATATATATATATATATATATATATATATATATATATATATATATATATATATATATATATATATATATATATATATATATATATATATATATATATATATATATATATATATATATATATATATATATATATATATATATATATATATATATATATATATAGGGTTATTCCGTATATTTAGACAACACCTATTACGTTTTTTATAAGAGTTACAAAAACAAACTTTAAATACAAATGTTGTAGGGTTTATTCTAAATTTCCAGAAAATGTTACGTAATTAAACAAATAACTATCGAAAAGTTGGTAAAAACACAAACTTTAAGTTTTTAATGGAACAATCTGTATATTATAATAAAAGCAGCGCCATCGAAGTGGTCTTCACAAATACATTTTTTACCAATTATATTAGGCGACAGTTCAATTAATATTTCTTGAAAAAAAAGTTTTTGAATTGCTGGTAGGTATTATATATATATATATATATATATATATATATATATATATATATATATATATATATATATATATATATATGTATATATATATATATATATATATATATATATATATATATATATATATATATATATATATATATATATATATATATATATATATATATATATATATATATATATATATATATATATATATATATATATATATACAGTGTGTCCGAAATTGGTTATGACAGTATTGGGATCTCGGAAACCGTGATAGTTACAAAAACGTTTAAATGGAGAAAGTTTTAGACAATTATGTTTGTAATTTAACGCCGTTTGGCTCGCGATTCTATCTTTTTTAGTTTTTGAGATATTTTGAAAAAACCAAAAAACTGCATTTTCGAAAAAGTCCTATAATTTATTTATTTATGAAAATTTTCAAAATCTGTAAGAACATTATTAAGGCAACTTTTTACGTAGAGTGCACCTATTAAGTCAGATTTTACATACAACGTTTCGATTTTCTAGAACCATCATCAATTTTGTTTTTTCTTATGGCCGCTGTGTTCGATTTTAGCAGTTTTGAAAAGAGTATTTCTTTTCACTTTGTAATTAGGTTATTACTAAAGGTGCAAAAAGTGCGTAGAGGAAATATTTAAACGTTTTTTGGAATTATCAAAGTAAAAAGTTAAAAATTAATAGTGTTAAATAGCAATATATTGTAATTTAACATCCAGTTCTACAAAAAAATCAGTAAAAACTACTTACTAACATAATTGCGTGTAATAATAATTCGTGCACAATGTTCACACATGTTCAAACTACCACCCGCATATAACACTAACATCTTTGCCCAAGTAGGCTTTGCGTTTGAAATAAGACTGTTTAAACATTTTTTCGAATTATCGATATAAATTAAAATTTAATAGTTTCAAATAGCAATATTTTTAAATTGGACATTAAATTCTGCATAAAATCAGTAAGTTCTACTCAGTAAGTTCTACTCAGTAACATTAATAATATGTGCACTGCACATAATGTACCCCGAAGAACGACTGTCTTTTCAAGCGCTGCACTGATTAGAAGCTTGCTAGGGTTAGCCAATTTTAAGAATCGCAACAGAAAGTATGCAAGTATGACAAGGAATGGAATAGGCAAATATTAGAATATTTTAATGAAAATCTGGTTTTTTTCATAAGAAGAATTGAAACAGAACTTCACATTCTGAAGTCAACCGTTCATGGCGATTTAAAAGTACTAACCTTACAAGAATTAACAGAAAATCAGTATGAACTACCTACTCAATAAAATTAATAAAAAAATGCTACATAATACTAGGATTAAAAATTTTGACCGTTTTTTTCTATGCAGTGTCCGCATTTCCTTTCAACTGTTCTGATTACCCATTGAATGGTATTTCTATTTATATTTTCTAGAATATTTCGGGTTCGCTGCTCAAGAACTTGCCTATTTTCTGGGGGGTCAAATTCGTATATTTCATTTTTCGTACATCCCCATAAATAAAAATCCAACGGCGTGATATCCGGGGATCTAGCTGGCCAGCGGACAGGACCACTGTTGGATATTACGTTTTTACCAAAAGTTTTTGTTAAAAAGGTTTGTACATCCCTGCTGTTATGTGCAGGACAACCGTCTTGCTGAAACCACAAGCTATTAAACTGATCATCTGGCACAGCTTCTCGAATGGCAGGAACTATTTGATTCTATAACATGGCAAAGTATCTTGGGCCTGTCAGTGTCTGATCAAAAATAAAGGGACCAATGAGACGATTTCTTAAAAAGTAATGGAAAATATTGAATTATAAGCAATTCAATTAGACTATGTTTATCTTACCAAGCATCCCGCACCACACATTAAAACTAAATCGCTCTTGCAGCCTGCGTAGATCGCGTAGTTGCGGATTTTCAATAGCCCAATAATGGTGATTTTTTTTATTAAAAATGCCACAGTTTGTAAAATGAGTCTCATCTGACCAAATGACTTTATTGCAAAAAGCGGGATTTTCTCGACATCTATTGATATACCAATTACAAAAAACAATTCTTCTTTCGAAATCACCTGCTTGAAGTCCTTGCACAATTGTTGGCTTGTAAGGACGATATTTAGTTACTTTTAAGACGCCATGAACGGTAGATTTTGGAATTTGAAGTTCTGTTTCGCTTCTTCTTGTAGATGAAGTCGGATTTTCATTAAAATATTCTAGGATTTGCCTATTGCGTTGCTCGTTGTCTTTTGCATACTTCTTTGTGCGAATCTTATTAAAACTGCCAAACTCAAGCAAGTTTCTAGCCAGCGTTTGAAAATAAGTTCTGCCAGGCTGCCGTCTTTTGGGGTACGTGTCAAAATACACATCCATGGCCCTGTTTGCATTTCTTTCATTTTTAATATAACACACTAACATATTAAACATTTCTTCATTAGAAAAGTTTAACGCCATTGTAATTCTTATTAAAACAGCGATGAATGTTAAATAAAACTTAAACGTTGCATTTTTGACAAATTAAAACCATTCTATTATTTCAAAACCAAAGCCTACTTGAGCAAAGATGTTAGTGTTATCTGCGGCTGGTCATTTGAACATTTGTGAACATTGTGCAATGTTATTGAGTAGTTTTTACTAATTTTTTGTAGAACTGGATGTTGAATTACATATTGTCTTTTAACACTATTAATTTTTAATTTTTTACTTTGATAATTCCAAAAAACGTTTAAATATTTCCTCTACGCACTTTTTGCACCTTTAGTAATAACCTAATTACAAAGTGTGATACACCGTTGAAAAGCTAAAGAAATACTCTTTTCAAAACTGTTAAAATCGAATATAGCGGCCATAAGAAAAAACAAAATTGATGATGGTTCTAGAAAATCGAAACGTCGTATGTAAAATCTGACTTAATAGGTGCACTCTGCGTAAAAAGTTGCCTTAATAATGTTCTTACAGATTTTGAAAATTTTCATAAATAAATAAATTATAGGACTTTTTCGAAAATGCAGTTTTTTGGTTTTTTCAAAATATCTCAAAAACTAAAAAAGATAGAATCGCGAGCAAACCGGCGTTAAATTACAAACATAATTGTCTAAAACTTTCTCCATTTAAACGTTTTTGTAACTATCACGGTTTCCGAGATCCCAATACTGTCATAACCAATTTCGGACACACTGTATATATATATATATATATATATATATATGTATAGGGTTATTCCGTATATTTAGACAACACCTATTACGTTTTTTATAAGAGTTACAAAAACAAACTTTAAATACAAATGTTGTAGGGTTTATTCTAAATTTCCAGAAAATGTTACGTAATTAAACAAATAACTATCGAAAAGTTGGTAAAAACACAAACTTTAAGTTTTTAATGGAACAATCTGTATATTATAATAAAAATTGTGACCTTAAATATCCTAAATCGCCAGAAAATGTTATGTAATTGAACAAATGAATATCGAAAAGTTGGTAAAAAACATCAATAATGCATTAGAAATGATGGCACGAAAAATCTATACATGCAACTGTGATTTAATAAAACAATTATTATTTCTAATTACGTTTTTAAAATGGAAATACTGCGAAAACGGCTAAACCCAATGTCAGCATATATATTTTTGAATTAAAAAAAATGCAATAATTTTTGTTAAAATATACAGTATGTTTTAACAAAAAATTACCAAGTTTCAGTTTTTTACCCACTTTCCGATATTCATTTGTTTCATTACGTAACACTTTCTGATGATTAAGAACAAACCCTACAACTTTTGCATTTAATTTTTTTTACTTTCCTAAAGGGTAAAGGGGATTCTGTAATTGTGAAAAAATCACCCTTCCAGATTTTTCCGATCATTATTTTTCAGGGTCCCTAGATGCCGAAAAAAATATTTTCTCGATTCCGTCGGTCTGTCGGTCTGTCTGTGTGTTCTCGGCATAGCTAAAAAACACTTATACGATCGACTTGAAATTTTGGTCAACTATTAAGTATTATATTGAAATTGACTGGTAAAATTTTGGTACGATTCCAAGATGGTGTAACAAATAGGAGCCTTGATAAAATATTTAAAAATTCAGCCTGAAAAAACTACATAACGGATTGATATAAAATTTTGGGCAGTAATTGAATATAGTATAGAGACTGACTGGTAAAATTGTGGTACTTATTCAAGATGGCGGAACAAAATTGCGGCCTAATAAAATTTTTATAATCGCGTGAAAAGTTTTTCTCAAATTTAATAATCTTCACGTTTTAGCGCCCCAAGATATCGAAAAATATGTTTTATCAATTCCGTGAGTCAGTCTGTCTGTCAGTTTGTCGATCAGTTCGTGGCGTAGCGATTGACTTCAAATTAAGGATCAAAGGGAATGACCTGGTAATATTTTGGTAAAAATCCAGTACGGCGGAACAAGAGGGTGGATTAGTGAAACTAAAACAAAAAATTAATAAAAGAATTCTTATCCCTCAAATTTTGCATAAAAATCAAATATTACATATAGGAATAAATTTTGGTATGAAAACAAGATAGCAAAACAAAATGGCGGACTATTAAAATATTTAAAAAATTAGCCTGAAAATATATTGTGATAGAGAGATAAACTGATCAAGATGTGGTACGAATTCAAGATAGAGAAACAAAATGATCAAATAAAATGTTTAATTATTTCTTAATCAATTGACTTCAATGTAGGTTATAGAATCTATATATGTGCCTAAGGATGCAAAATATTTTATAAATTTAATAATTTTATAAATTAATCTCTACACCACAATTGGTTATGGCCCACAATTCGAAATCAAACCATTAAGCAGTTATTTCAGGCTCAATTTTTAAATATTTTATTAGGCCGCCATTTTGCTCCGCTATCTTGGATTCGTACCAAAATATTACCAGTTGATTCCAACATAAGAATAGATGTTTTTGCAAAATTTGAAATAAATTGGATAAGCAATTTTTTAATAATATTTTGTTTTAATATTTTACTAGGCCGCTACTTTATTTCTCCATATTAGATTTATACCAAAATATTACCAGGTCATCCCAATACAACCTTTAATTTTTGACCAAAATTTGAAAAGTCAATCAATTAAGTAGTCTTTTAGCTACGCCGCGAACAGACAGACAGATAGACCGACGGAGTTTAGAGAACAGTTTTTAGTCATCTAGGGACCCTGAAACGTAAAGGAGCGTCATTTTTTCACGATTACAATACTTCCCTTTTGCGAGGGAAGTAAAAATTCAAATCCGCAAGCCGATCATACGTATATATCTTCTGGGTGCCACATTTAAATTGGTTTTAAAAAACAAAAAGTTGTATACAAAAATCCTCAAATGAGTATCTATTATGTTTATTTATTAAACAAAAATCATTGCTTTGTTGAAATTTAAAAATGACACACCACTGGAATCCTTCCCCCTAACGTCGCAGACAGAGAGGGAGAGATTTCGTCCCATGAAAATTAGTAGAAAAGATTCGGTGTTCAAAGGTAAAATAGGCTTTATTAAGCTTAAGATTATTTTAGGGCCACCCTGTTGGTATAAGGATTCTTAGTGGTCAAAACTGATTTAAAAGTAAATAAAGTTTTTTTGTCAATTGTAACCATAATTTATATAATTAGTTACCAAGACATAATTATTATAACGCCTCCTGCCAACTTCAAATGTTTTATTTGACCATTAGAAATATTTCGGCAAAATAAATAATCGCAATTCCCAGTTATCATCGTATCTCACTAGACATATTTTTCAATTGAAAAAAAAAATAGAAAAAATAGATTATTTAATATATTATTGTATTATTCAACACCGCGGTTGCGACTTTCTTGAAATTCCGACGAAGCCGTTGTTTGGAGCACATCTTCACGCATTTATATTAAAATTTGCAGTTTCTTCGCCATTTCTTGTGTTAAATGTGTTAAATAGCAGATAGAGCTCCGATGCCTTGATGGAATATCTAAAAATTTTAATGGTCTTCGACGAAACTGATAGAGATCACCTAAAAATAAAATTCTTTAAGCAGTCCTGTCCTCCTCTGAAGAAAAATCATCTTGCGATTCTTCACTATGTGAACTCGATAAGGATGAGGCAAAGAGTTTCTTTGCTAAAATTAACGTGGCGGCAGAGGCTCCTAATTTATAACCTGATTAACAAATTTAGTTATTCGAACTCACTACAGTGATAAAATTTTAATATTTGATAATTTATGATAGCTAATATTATGGGTTTAATCACCAACAAGCGGGAAAAATTGGAAAAGTTAGCCTCTTTATTTATTTATCATGTCAATTCTTCTGTCAGTACGAAATGACATCCAGTATTCCACCAATCTGTTTTTAAATCGCATGTTCGGTGGACCCAACACTGGTTGATTTTGAATGACGTCATCCCATCACTGCTCTAATCCACCACACCAAACTGGTGAATATAAAAACGCACCTTCACCTAACGTCTCTGCTCCAAATTAACGAGTGATTCTCAATAAAATATAGCTCGTTGCTCTAGATGTTCGCGGTTACTTTACATTAAGGTTTTAAGTTTACGAACTAGCTAGTATTTATTAAAATATATATACAAATATTTGGATTAAAAAGACTTATCGATTGAAAATACCATTCTTTATCATCTTAGTCAGTCTTGACATTGTCATCAAGAGGCCTATCTTCCTTAGGAATGCCTCAACTTTTAACTGTAACAGCCTGTTGCACAAAACTTAATTGCTGTTTAGAATATTTAACCGAGCTGTCGGATTTGACAAGCTGCTTATAGAAATCTAGGAGCGCTGTCAAATTTGACATTTCGTTAAACATTCTAAATTTTAATGGAACTTTCTGCAACCGGCTGTAAGTGTATGAGCGTTTCTAACTACCTGTCTACTCAGTTTATTATTTTTCGAAATACTCGTACGTTACAGTATGTTCATTTATTATTTCTGTGATTTGCATACGTAGTGCGTGTACTTCCTTAATGGTACTGTGCAGAAGACTTCGGCATTTTTCGTTGGGTTAGCAGCATTAGTTTAAGTCTTTCCCTGAATATCATATAATCTATCAGGTGTAAGCTTAAATCCAACCCCGGGTGGACCCCGTAATACGACGACTTTAAAAATATTTCTCCTTCGTTCAAATTTATTAATGGTGTTGTAAACACTAGCCAATTTAAACTCATACTATACTATTTTCCAGTGACTTCCTAACTGTATACTGTATAAAAAAACAGAAGTTAATAAGTTAATATTTATGTATACTTTCCATAGGATTTTCTTATCGCATATCTTGCATTGAAACAAGTTATTGAGACTTGACATTGTAGGATAATAAGAAATTATAAACATACATATTATAAAAACACAATATTAAGGTTTTTATCTAATATCTTAGCAACCATTTTATAATTATAGTTTATATTACATCATATAATTTTCAATTATCGTTGCAGAGCATAACACTACTTCCACGCAGATTTGGTGCTTTCACTTTATTATCAAGAGTTGTAGTTACTTCTTTATGTTAAAATAACATCATACAATTTTATAGTGATAGTCCATTTATAGCATCTCTTTCTTGCTGTATAGTGATCAATACAATACAAATATAGCTTTGCCTCGGGGTCTTTATGTCAACATTCTGGTATCTTGTGATAGGCGTATACGATCTGATTAGGAACAATGCCAAATATTACTTCATTTAATAAATTGGATAACTCTTCTTTGGGCATGCCAATTAAACATTTTTTCTCAGAACTTTTAAAAGAAGCATGGTTTTTTAGGTCCTAACGGGCTGTAACTAGTATGTTGAACAGTTGCTACTTTGGATTTCTTTTCTTAGCCGAGTATGTACTTTATAAATATATACATATTGGCTTTCCTTACTCTGTTGTAAACTATAAAGTATCTTAGAATATAATAAAAAGATTTACTATTTTGACATGGAATTGTCTACTATTATATATTGTTTTAATTACATGTAAATGTATCTCTAGGAAACGAGTCTTGACAATCAAAATCAGTTGAATATTCAAACTTCCTCATAACTCTTACTTCCACTATTTAAGTCTTGAGATGCCAAAACTGGTCAATCGGAAATGTTTGTGATTGTTTACGAAATATATGTGGAATTTTAGGTTCGTTTCAGACCTCTCTAAACGGATATACTTAGTATGACTATACTGTTTTTAGCAGATTCCTATACAGATTTACTGAGAAAAGTACGCATGAGCCAAAGAACACAGTGACGGCTACAATCTATTTATTTGTTTGCATCTCTAAATTTTCTTCTAAATATTTCTTTCTTTACTGCTTCTTATTTATAAAGCTAAAAACACATGCATATAAAAGATACATTAAGTTACATGCAAACATATTTGATTTAACATATTAAATTACATACAGAGATTTATCATGCAATAATCCGTAGATGCAAACTCAAACTCTATTTCGTTTATTTCTGGACCTGCAGCTGTCTTCTTCATACCTGTGTAGACCAGAAGTAGCTTTCTTATTTGATTGACTGTAGGAATTAATTTGATAATGTTTCTAAGCGCTTAGGAAGCCACATAGCTTTTCTTTCTTCTTTGAATGTTGATAATATTCTCCTATCATACATAGTCTCAAATGCTTTCAAATCAGATATCTGATGCTTTGAATTATTATTTATTTGATTATTCATCATTCTCATACTATGTTGAAGTTTACCCAGAGAAGATTTCTAAGGGAGTAACCGACATACCACTTCGTCGCAAGAAATGAGAATTAGGGGTAGCTTCACACTATTTACTAGTCGCCACCTGTTTATTATCACTAAGGTGCTTGCTCTTATTAATACCTTTGAATACCTTTTCCTTTCAGTAACTACACCAATAATTTTCAACTATCACTGCAAGGATGTAACACCCCTCACATGCAGATCTGCTCTATTTTATTACCGAGAGCTTTAGTTACTTCTTTACTATTCTTATCAGTAGAAAAATGTATATATGTATTCCTCTAATCATATGTCTGCCTCTCTAGCTAGCTGCCTAACTATCTGTCTTCCTAACAATGGCAACTAACATTTCTTTATTAATATGGGTAAGAAATTATGTGAAAACGTGTTTAAAGCAGAAAATCGTTGAGAAAGAAAAATTATTGAAAATCATAGAAAATCTGTATGAGGTATATAAGAACACATTGAAAAACTTTCAGAAAGTACATTAATAATACAACTAAGCATTTGTAGGGCATTTTCTTCAATATAAATATCAATGGCTTATTTGCAACAGACTTTACATATAAAATCATACCTGATTCTGGAATAACCTAACCTATCCAAGCTTTAAAATAAGGAGATCTCATTGTTTCTAAACTGGTTTCTATCACCCTTTTGATGAAGGATAGAAGAAAATAAATCATTCAATTTAATTGTACAACGATCAAAACTGGACATGGAACATTTAGACACTGCCCCACTTCACGTTCACTAACAAACTATTTTTTAAAGTTTTCCAAATTATGATGATTTAGTGTGGGTATTATAATCCATGAGACAGTGTCCGATGTTTCAACTAGAGCCATATGAAGTGTTTTTTTTTGTTTGTACAGAAAAATATGTGGGTTCTATTCCACAATACCGCACTAAAATTGACAGAAGTTTTGCCAATTTTCTATTGGTGGCTTCACATGCGACTACAAAGAACAGTGCTCTTTCGAGACCACTTTTTAAATGATTTCCATACCAATCTTCAATAACATTTTCATTTGCGCTTCTGACCTGGTTCGACCACAGGAAGGAAAATGTTTCGTTGAATATTTTTTTTTATTAAACTGCATATACAATCCATGTTCCGAAAAGATAAATTATGCCTAGTATGTAGCCAGTGGAAGGGTATGGGGGTCTGGACCCCTCCCAAAACTTTGAAAATATTTTGATACAGACCCGCTTCTTACTACTTTTCCGAAAGTTTGACCGTTTGGACTCACCCGAAATGAATTTCTGGTTTGGTCCCCCTCCCCCAAAACTACATTTTTGGCTACGTGTCTGGCCTAACACTATGGTACGACCGAAGCAATTCCAGTCTAATAGTCTAATAGTAGCGTAAATAATTCAGTTGGTGACCTTTTTATTTTAAAAAAGAAACACATTTTTGGCTTATTTAAGTTTTAGAGCAGTTGACATGCGATTTCGTAAAGACGTGCTGCTGAATATCGTACTCGCTCTTGTTTTGATAGAAAAATCCTTATGGCAAATGTTTATATTTTCTTCGTACCATGGTTAAAACTATGGAGAATTGCGCAAAAAATAAACAAACAAACTATAATTTTCACAGAAAATGTGTAAATGGGACAATAATTTTTTTACCAAATTACATTTTTTTTAATATTAAAAAACATGCATAAAATCAGTAATAAAAAATAAATTACAAAAATTTTTTTTTTTAAATTGAACACTTTACATATTTTCAACTTTTTGGGATCTATAAATAATTCCAATGACATTTTATTTAACATCCTATATCTAATTTCAATTGTTTTTGAAATATTGGCATTTGAACTTCCACATTTTGAATCTTTTGATAATTTTGAAATTAAACGATTGGAGTTTGAACAAAACGGGTTGCACTTTGCTATCTTAAGTTTTTAATTATCTATCACTTGATGTTGGCTCACTTCAAAAAATGTGTACAAATATTTATAATCCCAAACGTATTTATAGGATTTTTCCTGCATTTGTGGAGATTTTTAGGATTTAATTTTTTTAATGGGATTTATGTAATTTAAAAGTCTTATTAGGATTTTGGATATTTAAGATATTATTTTGGACAATTATTAATATTTTTGCTGATACATAAAGATATGTGAAGATAAAGAGAAATATGTTTGTGTATCTACGGAATTTACTGGATTTATCAAGATTTTTCATTTTCTTTTATCATTTAGCAGGAATTCAAATGTATCTATTTTATTGTGTTTTGATTATTTCTTTTACATTATTGAATATATTTAGTATCAATAGATTGAGGTGCTTCAATATTAATTAAACAATTAAAGTTTCTGAAACACGAAAAACATATTTTTAGAAAAAAAAAATATGTTTGTACCGATGTAGGTGTAACAAAATTTGAGCTCACGATAACTTGAGAACCGTCAAACCAATTAATTTTAAATTGGCACCACAAACAGTCCAGGATAATGTCTCGCGGAGAATAATTTTGTGTATGTTAGGAGGTAATACTGGTTTAATTTACGGTGGCATACTTTGTACAGGTGCGGAGAAATTAAGCTCCTTTTTGGTTCAAATTTATTTTTCTTAAGATAGTTAAGTTTAGCAATGGTAATATTAAGCCTAATTTATTGGGTAGCTGGACAATAAATGTCTAAATGTTGCATTTGATCTTTAAAATTTAAATATTTTGTTTATTTCTGGTTCTCATTTAAATTTAAAAATCAGAGAAAACGTCTACGAAAATGTATTAAAATTCTGTTATTTTATTTTAAATTTCTTAAGCTACTTGTACTTGTGTTATTAGTCTAACAAAATTTAACTTGCAACTACACTTTATGGAAAGTATATATTTAATATAATGTGCTGTTACATAATGGCAAGTTTCAAAAAAAAAAAAAATATATATATATATATATATATATATATATATATATATATGTAATATATCATTGTCTTTTTTTATCATGGAATGGAATTACTATTACAAGTAGTCGGTAAATTTCCTTTACCTTGAACTTTCCTTGTAATGAATCTTCTTTCCTTTTATTAGAAATGGTAAAATTTGACCCAATTTAGTGCTGCTCATAGTCATTTAGTAACACATATATACTCTTTTTTTAAACATTTTTATTGTGCGCCATTTTCTGCCACCATATTGGATTCGTACCAATATTTTACCAGTTTAATACCTCTATATCACATTAAATTTTTGTGCAAAATTTAAAATTCAATTTATTTAACCGCCATTTTATGTCTAGTGTGCTTAATTCATGCATAAAATTTGAAATTAATCTAATAAGTGGTTTTTCGCGCTGTTTTTCTAAATATTTTATTAGGCCACTATTTCGTTTCAGTTTATTCTGATGTAACACTCGATTTTTGTGCAAAATTTAAGATAAACTGGTCAACTCGTTTTTTACTAATATTTTTTGTAACATTCATTTCAATAGGGCGCCATTTTATTCCGCCATATTGAATATTTACCAAAATGTTACCAAATCATCTTCATATGACCCCTAATTTTTTATACAAATTTAAAGTCAATCGACTAAATAGTTGTTTATAAAGTTATACCGCGAATTTCTTTTACCCGAAGCTTCGTTCGTTATAAGTCTTCACTTTTATTAGGAATAGTGAAGTGTAACCTAATTTAGTTCAGTACATAGTCATTTAGTAACACATATATGATATATTTCCAAACATTTTTAGTGGGCGCCATTTTGTTCCATCTTATTATATTCCTTCCAGTATTTTACCAGTTTCTACTTGTTTTCAAAACACGTCACACTTGATTTTTGGGCATAATTTAACATAAATTCAATAAGTAGTATTTACATGGACATACACCGCCATTTTGTTAAGTCATGTTCAATTCGTACCAATTTATCCCTATAGCACATTCAATTTTTTTGGAAAAAAAATCAATTAAATAAGATTTTTTTAAGATGTTTTTTTTTAAATTAGTTGGCCGCCATTTTCTTACGCTATTTTGAATTCGTACCGCAGCTTTAACAGTTTATCTCTATCACACTTAATGCTTGCACAAAATTTCAAATTAATCTAATGAGTAGTTTTTTTATTAGGCTGCCATTTTGTTTGCTATCTTATATCTATACCAAATTGTTATCCGTTCATTCTTATGTAACACTTGCTTTTTATGCAAAATTTGAGGAAATTGGATAATTAGTTTTTTAGTAGTAATTTTTTTGACGTTTTACTAGGTCGCCATGTTGTTCCGACATATTATTAGATTTTTACCAAAATATTACCATGTCATCCTCATATGACCCCTAATTTTTGACTAAAACATGAAGTCACTCTGATAAGTAGTTTTTAGATCTGCCGCGAACGTGATAAGTAGTTTTTAGATCTGCCGCGAACGTGAAATATTTTTTGAATATTTACCTAAGGACGCTAAAATCTGAAAACAGGTAAAACCTGAGAGGGTGATTTTTTTCACGATTACAAATGTTTTATTTGACCGCCATTTTGTTCGACCATCTGGAGTTAGTAGCACAGTTTTACTACTTCATCTCTATACCACAATTAGTTATGGCACATAATTTGAAATCAATACGTAAACTGGTTTTTCAGCCTGAATTTTTTAATATTTTATTAAGCCGCCATTTTGAACCAAAATTTTACCAGTTGACTCCTACATTATACTTGATTTTTGTGTAAAATAAGAAGTTTTTTTAGTCATAATTTTTTTAACATTTCACTAGGACGCCAATTTGTTTTGCCACATTGGATTTTTACGAAAATGTTACCAGTTACCATCCCAATAGGTCCCTTAATTTTTGGCCAAAATTTGAACTCAATCGAGTAAGTAGTTTGTAGCTATGCCGCAAACAGACAGATCGACGGAATTAAGAAGATTTTCGGCATCTAGGGACCCGGAAATCTAAAGGTATATAAAATCTCGGAGCGTGATTTTTTCACGATTACAATACTTCCATTTTATGGGGGAGGAAAAATTATTTGGCCGACATTTTGTTCCGCTATTTTAAATTTGTACCACCACTTTTAATGCATGCACGAAATTTGAAATTAATATAATAAGTAGTTTTTTCCGGCCGATTTTTTCACTAGGCCTTCATCTTGTTCAGGCATATTGGATTTTTACCAAAATATTACCAAGTCATTCCCATATGACCCTTAAGTTTTGCCTAAAATTTGAAGTCAATCTGATGAGTAGTTTTTAAGCTATGCCGCGAAATGACAGATAGACAGACGGACCGACGAAATTGATAAAGCATATATTTTGGCATCTAGGGACGCTAAAACCTGAAAATATGTAAAATCTGAAAGGGTAATTTTTTCACGATTGCAAATATTATAAGCCAAATTTTGAATAGAAGTAATTTATCAGTTTGTTTTTAAACTGCGAAATAATTTTTTAGAAATATTTATAATCAATAGCAATAGCTATAACTCGCACCTCTGGATCACTAGTCCATTGCTCTAGCCAATTGCGCTATCGTACCCTGATAGGCAAGTCGTTAAAACTTGTACATATTCAATTCCACCAGTAACATAACCATTGCTGATCCTGCCAAATATTTCAACCTTATGGCGCGACGTAAAATTATAAATTTACTAATACGAACGGTACCTAATAGCGATGTCAGATTTGATGTCCAGTCAGAAACGCTGCACTATAAGGTTAGAATATTTGGCAGGATCAGCAATGGTTATGATACTGGCAGGTTTGAATATTTACAAGTTAGAACGAATTTCTTATCAGTGGTACGATAGCTCAATTGGTTAGAGCAATGGACTAGTGATCCAGAGGTGCGGGTTCGATCCCCGCACGTAGCATAAAGATTGCTGTTGATTAAAAATATTTCTAAAAAAATAGTTTATAGTTTAAAAACAAACTGATAAAATACTTCTATACATAGTCGTTTAGTAACACATATATTATCTTTTCAAACATTTTTATTGAGCGTCATTTTGTTTAATCATATTGGGTTCCTACCATTTCTGCCACACTTGATTTCTAGGCATAATTTAAAATAAATTATGTAAAACGGCATATGTTGTTACGGCATGCTGAATTCCTACAAGTTTATTCCTATATCACATTTAAATTTTCTGCTAAATTTGAAGTCAATTGAATAAGATTTTTTTACGTTAATTTAAAAAAAAATTGTTTGTTCGCCACACAATTTGAAATTAATCTAATAAGCCTTTTTTTCAAGCCTATTTTTTTCTTAATTTTTGGGCAAAATTTGAGATAAATTGGATAAGTAGTTTTTAGTAATATATTTATTTACACTTCACTAGGCCGCCATTTTGTTCTGACACATTGAATTTTTACCAAATCAGTCAATCGGGTAAGTAGTTTTTTAGCTATGCCGTGAACAAGCAGATCAACAGACAGACCGGCGGCCTTGAGAAAACATGATTTTCGATCTCTAGGGACCCTGAAATCTAAAGATCTTAAGAAATCTCGGAGGGTGATTTTTGACGACTACAATACTTTCCTTTTACGAGGGTAGTAAAAATTATTTGGCCGTCATTTTGTTCCGCCATCTTGATTTCGTACCACACCTTTATCAGTTTATCTCTGTATTACACTTAATGCTTGCACAAAATTTGAAATTAATCTAATGAGTACATAGTTTTTTTAAGGTCGATTTTTTAAATATTTTATTAGGCTGCCATTTTGTTTTGCTATTTTATATTCATACAATAATTACTTGATTTTTGTGCGAAATTTGAGGAAAATAGTTTCTGCTTAGTATTATTTTTTAACGTTTCAGTAGCCATTTTGTTCCGGCATATTGGATTTTTACCAAAATATTACCAGGTTATCCTCATGTGACCCTTAATTTTTGACTAAAATTTGAAGTCAATCTAAATGAGTGGCAGACAAACCGACACACTGAATTGTTAAAGCATAATTTTTTCTCATCTAGGGACGCTAAAAGGTCATTTCTTCACGATTACAAATATTTTATTTAGCCGCCATTTTGTTCCGCCATCTTGAGTTAGTACCACAGTTTTACTAGTTCATCTCTATATCACAATTAGTTATGACACACAATTCATTAAGTGTTTTTTTCAGGCTGAATTTTTAAATATTTTATTAAGCCGCTATTTTTTTTAGCTATATTGGATTCGTACCAAAATTTTACTAATTGATTCCTACATAACACTTGATTTTTGTGCAAATTTTAAGATAAATTGGAGTAGCTTTTTAGTACTAATTTGTTTAACATTCCACTAGGCCGCCATTTGGTCTTGCCACGTTAAATTTATACCAAAATGTTACCACGTCATCCCCATATGACACCTAATTTTTGACAAAAATTTGAAGTCAATAGGGTAAGTAGTTTTTTAGCAATGCCGTCACACCGACCGGATTGAGAAAACACGTTTTTTGGCATCGGAAAAATTCTCAGAGAATTTTTTTACGATTACAATACTTCCCTTTTACGAGGGAAGTAAAAACAGGACAAAGATCCAACCGAGGTATTTACTGTAACAATAACATAACTTCACATGTCCTATTATTACACAGAAAAAACCTCCCACATGTGAAATACAGCGTTAATATATTCGACTCTGAACCGAAAAAATGTACAGAATTTAAATACTGCAATACCAAGATTGTGCATTACTTCATCCCTTGAAGAGATTTCAATGTATCTGGCCATAGCTACAGATAGAGTATTTTTTTAAACATACACGCTTAGATATCTGGAAATTGATTTTTTAAAAGTCGCCCTAGTATTTTTCCAGCACAATGACATGCTATTTTTTGCTGAGACAAATGCATGTTTTGTGATAATTAATAAATTAAATATTAGCAAAAAAATTAAAAGAAA
>JAUTXW010004651.1:597500-755000 GCA_030620095.1 Kuschelorhynchus macadamiae | reverse complement strand
ATAGAATATATTTATTTTTATTTTGGCCGGTGCAATTATCACAGTATAATATTTTTTAGTATATTTGTCTCTTATCAACTTCAGTCAAATATTGTAATAAATTAGAGCAAATTTCATTACTTCCACGTTTTCCATCTTTTTCACCCCACAGGTAACATAACCCTTTCTTTACGCTGTCTCGTATACAGTAAAATTGTACATAGCATATTTTATACTAAAGCCTATGGTCGTACTATCTCCATGCGGTGTCGACAAAACTTTTTGTCGAAACTATCGACCAACATTGTGGTTTCCTCGACAGCTTGACTTTGTTCCTGCAAAAATTCTTTTTCCTGTAAATGTTCGTTATAGCTTTCTTGTTCTTGTATTGTTTTTAGGTTTTCAGGTAGTTGTTCATATCTTTGACATTTGGAACACTTATATTTTTCTGGCCCATGTATCCCAATATTAAAATGGGTTTTAAAAGTTCCATAAATTTAGTCTTTCTTAGCAGTATACAATTGTCTCTCTTATCCTTAAGTGCCTTTTCGCACATTCGGTAAACATTGTTTAAACTTTTTACTTCAGTAGGTAAATACTTTTTGGAACTTGAACTTCGACAATAATGTGATGGGACAAGTGGTAGCGATTTGACGAAATTCTTAAAATCTTGAACTTGTTCCTCGGATGCCCTATTATAAGGCCTATGATGTCCTCTTGCATCTGGAACAAGAAATTTAACTTCATTCTTGTTCTCTAATCCTATTTTTTGATTTACGACTACGTTTTATTTGTCCCACAGTTACACATTCACTTAAATATAACTTTTGTTTCACGCCATCCTTTAGATTCCAAAAAAAAGTCAAAATAAGTTACACTTGTTAAAACATGGTTTATTTTCACACGGATTTGGCTTCATTTTTTTGGCATTAATAATCTCTCCTCGAGTATTAATATACTTTTGTCCAGAATCTTTAAGAAATTGACGTCTTTTCCTTTTATTCATTTTTTGAATAGCGTTTTCTTCGTCTTTTATATCGTCAATCTGTTCCATCTGATTTTCAATCTAATTTTTATTTCTATCGTCTAGTTGTCTTTTTCTTCTCCTATTTATTGTTAATTTTTCCGTACGTATTTTTCTCTCTCAGAATCATTGCATGATGATATTTCGTAGTTGTTCCTATTATCGCTGGGATCGGTAGAATTTTCTTGTATTTCATCCATCTCTTTAACTTCGTTGTATTGATTTTCTGAATGTAGCAAAATTACATGAGAACTTATTTGAACTTAATTTTCCCTTATATCTTTGTTCACTTGATTTCCTGCATTTGTTAAAATTATGTCGGTAGAAGATAATTGAATTTTTACATTCTGCCTTTCACCCTCGCTCTGTTGATTTTCTGCGTTTGATGAAATCATATCGGTGTAACTTGAGGTGTAACCATCATAAGGCACTTCCTCTATAATCACTTCATTGAAGAGATTATCAGGTGTATCATAGGCGGTAATGATATTGGTATTATTGGTGAAGTATTCTTTTACTTTATCTTCATTCCTCATTCCAAAATTAGCAAAAGTGCTACAGACTGTATTATTTCCTGATAAAGTAAATGTCCCAAAATAATTATTTTCTGACATCACAAACTAGGTACTTGCATTTACTCCCACACCCACAGTTGAATCACAGTCTAAATTATCGTTTCTATTTCTATCACATAAACTGTAATTTGTACTAACATTGCTTTTATTTTTAGTAGGATCAGTCTTTTCGTTGGCATTTTCGAACTGCACAATATTTAACAATTTTTCGTAAATAAAATTTACATACAAACAGAACACGGCACTGGCGTTTATGCCAAACGTGTTCGAAATTATTAGTTATGGCATAAACGCTAGACTAGTTTTTTAAGAAATAAGCTATATTTACGGGGTGTAAACGATTAAAAATAGAAAAACCATGCTTAATAGACTAATATTAATAAAATCTAGTGAAAGGTTTATATTGAAACATTTACCTTTGTTCAAAAAGAGGAGTAAAATAAACACAATGTGGCTCTTATGGCAGTTCGGCGTTTATGTCGGTTTCCGTTTATTTTCTGTAGAGTCACGTGATTCAGTTGGCGTTTGCGTGACATTCCGAACTAAATTCTAGGGAATATATGATTTTGGAGCTTACGCCGCTTAGGTAGTAAGTAGTAGTAGTAACAAAAAAATGACCATTTTGGCGTTTGTGCCGTTTTGCCTCGGCAGCGTCGATATATTTTTTTTTGGGTACTAGTGCGTTGTGTATCATTAGGTTTTTTTGCTTTTCTATCAGTAATAAGTTTTTTGTTTAAACATTTTTTATGAACATGTTACTTTTGTATTAATAAGGGATATTTAAATAACATTTTATTCATTTGTATTTTCGTGAGAAAGGATTAAAAATGATTTAACTACCTTTTATCAAAACAAAAATAAGATGTTCATCTAAAAATTGTTAAAAAAAGCTTATTACTGATACAGAAGCAAAAAATCTAATGGTACACAACGCAGTAGCACTCAAAATTTATAGTTTTCCAAAGCTAACATACCATTAACGCTCATTGTATCAGGCATCCAATCTTTTTTTTATAAACTGTTAAAATATTTGTCTAACTGTATGTCCAAAATAGCTAGACTAGAAAGAATGATTATTTTGCTATTAACATTAGTCTTAATAATAATTATTTCAAGTATGAGGACAAATATTATCAACAGGTTGCGGTATTTCCTTCATCGTTGTACAATTAATTATACAATATCTGGAGGTGAATGTGATAAGTAAACTTGATTTTAACCTTCCCTTTTCTAAAAGATTTGTAGAGCATTGCTTGTAGGCCGTCTCAAAAAACTATACCAATGACCTAATAAATGATTTTAGTAACTTTCACATAACATTAAGATTTACCACAGAAATTGAAGACAAAATAATTTTCTAGACTTAACTAAAATTAAAAACCAAGTGATATACGAAAGAAAAAAACATTGTCGACCGATACTTAAACTTTACCTTCGAAAGAGTCAAAAAAATAGCATTATTATAGGTCTGACCGATTGTGCACTTACTTCTCTAGAATATCGTCTTGAGATTTTAAACAAAGTTAAGGAAAATTTTTGAAAAAGGAATTCATTTGTTTTCTAATGACATAGAGAAAATAACCAAAGCAAAAAATGTTGATACTAAATATGTTGCAATGCCCCACGCAGACGGTTTATTAGAAAAAATAAATAATATGTCGTCTAAATAAGACATAACTGTTTGTCATAAAGTACAGCACTTATTAAACAGTCTTATTACTACACAGCCTATTCACTCCCTTGAAAAGCAACCTAATAATTAAAAAAATCAAACTTAGTTTACTCAATTCCATGTCTAAATTGTCCAAAAAAGTACATAGGAATGACAACACAATACTTACGCATCGACTGCACTCCACAAACACGAACTTTCAGAAAAATATTAATCCGATTTTAAACAAATCCAAATTTTAGAGCAAGGAACTTTATTATCGTAAACTCGCAATAAAAGAATTGATATTAATTAAAAAGCAGAAAGATGCCGTCAATGACAAAAAAGACATCAATAATATAAGAAAAATATATTATAACCTAATATCTATGTAAATTAATCTAAGCATAAATAAACCATTTCTCTCATAAAACCCTGTATATTTCAGTAATAGCATAAAACGAAACTTTTCATACCTATAATAAAATCCAAGCAAAGGGAAAAAAAGAAAAAATTCTGATTTTTGTATACAAACTCTGAGAATTTCAAATCTATAGAAATCGCTGTTATCTCAAAACTATTCTTAGGATCAATATGTTTCCAAGGGGCGTACTATGTATAATTTGTATTTGTATTAAATGTATATTTCTTTTATGGTTCTTTGTTTTTAAAGTAAAATATTTTTAGAGAATATTTCTTAATGTTATTATTATATAACTATTAACTATATATTTTAGAAAATAAATTTCCATTTTGAGAAAGTTCAATATAAGTATATCCCAGATTCGCGTCTCTACATAGGGATCTCAGCTCTTACTATACATACCTGCAGCAAAGGTTAAAAGGGAAAAGTTTTAGAGGAAACTTAACGCATTCGATATCCGGCTTCAGATTTACGATCGGTCAATTGGTTTTGGAAATATCGACAAAAAACCGAAAAACGGTAAATTTGACAGCTCTCAAAATGTGCCATTATTGGGACACTTTTTTAAAGACGAATAAGATGGTGTGTACGACATGTCTCCATCGTCTTTTGTTATCGCCTCAACGTTCATGTTTCTTATGGCCGCCATATTGGATTTTTCGATTTTTGGAAAGAGCGTAAAATTTCCAGTCTGGTGATGTTTCACAAGTACATAAAATATTTGAGTATCATCGCAATATCACACTTTCTAAAGTTAGTTTTTTCTGAGGTAGCCATGATTTATTTGTAACAAAAGTAGGCTTTGACTTTGTCGTTAAATAATTCAGAGCATAAAAGTTGTGTTTTAATAAGAAGAACGCTTTTTTGTTGTAGAGATCTGTTGAAAATGGCCGGTGTTGCCTATTCAAATGAAGAAAAGTTTTGACATGCTAGCGATGTACTTGCAGTCACACAGAAACGCCGATATTACCTCAGCAGGGTATTTGGAGATGTACCCCGAACTACGGCAGCCTCATAAAACCCAATTCAGAAAAATCGTATATAAGATAAGTTTAGAAGAACCTCAAAAAAATATCATAACCAAATTGCTCCAAATTCGAGTCTTCAAATATCATTTACTGTACTAACTCACAACATGTAAATAGCTATTTCGAGATTCGTACCGTAAAAATTAAAGATTTGGTATATATGTATAGATATGTTTTAAGTTTATGTTCTTAAATATGTGATTTGTAATATAATGAATCTAAATATTTTATTTGTCACACGTACTATACCTGGTATTATTAAATTATCACTAAGGTGTGCCTCTATAAAATTTTATTTTATTTTTATTTTAATGTTTCCAGTATGCACAATAATCTTTGTGTCTTTGTATTTAATGTCCTGTTTTTTTAATGGAAAACATTTTTAGAAATCAAGCCATCCCAAACGAAGTCTTGAAAAAGCTCAACACTATTAGCGAAAAGTTGACTTGATGTGAAAAATTGTGTTTTATTATTAACCTAGAGCCAAGAAAATAAAATTTCCAGGTATATATATATATATATATATATATATATATATATATATATATATATATATATATATATATATATATATATATATATATATATATATATATATATATATATATATATATATATATATATATATATATATATATATATATATATATATATATATATATATATATATATATATATATATATATATATATATATATATATATATATATATATATATATATAGTATTCTGTGTATCTTCTGTTCTTTCCTCTATTTCTTATAGCAGCTGAAATCCATCATGACTTTTGGTAAATCACATATAAAAGTTCGTTCACTTGTTGCTGCACATTTTGACGACTTAAAACAATTTTTTTCTGATAAAGTTTTTTATTAACATCATACGTATCTCAGATAGTTGGTTAACTACTGATTTTTCAAGTGAAAATGTACATTTACCTAACTATAACTTGGAGCGGAATGATCGGCCAGAACGGGGGGGGGGGGGGGCCGTGGCGGTTTATCTTAAGAATAATTTAAAATATAACTTTATTTAATAAATTAAAATTTAATAAATAAATAAATAAAACATTAAATAACAAATTTTTATAATCGGTTTTGTTTATAGACCTAATTCCGACTCTGACTCCTTTAGCAAATATTTTTTCATGTAACGATAATATATTTTGCATTGGAGAGACGACTTTTATCGACTGTGAAACCTCTTAATCTATAAGCGATCCTACTAGGGTATCAGATTCTGAGGGATCTCTTATTGATTTAATTTTCACAAATTCTGATCAGATACTTTATAGGAGGGTTGTTGATTGTCAATAAGGCACTTCGCGATTTAAAAAAAATAGTTTACCTCACAAATTGAATTACTACAAGCAAATACGCAATTTTACGACTTCGTCAATAAGAATGGAAAGAAAAGCATACTACAGACATAAACTTCAGAATAGCACAGTAAAACAAAAATGGTTGGAACTTAACCAATTGCGGCCATCAAAGATAAAATAAATCAATAACTTATTTAAAAACACAAATGTCTCGAATTCATTTTTTATAAAGTCAACTAAAACTAATTGTACCACTTCTAACATCGATTTAATTAATTTTTATTCTAATAATATTAAAACTCCCGAGAGCACCCCTTTGACATTTGAACCGACGATAACCAATATATTTTTCATATTATTACAAAAATCGAAACTAAAGCATTCGGCTCAGACCAACTTAATATAACTTTAATCTTGTTGTGTTGTCCGCATATTATTCAATATATTACACATAAAATAAAGTGAATGCATTGGGCGGTGCTATTATCCTAAAATATGGAAAGAAGCTATTGTTACACCACTTCCCAAAGTTAATAATCCTAAAGATTTAAGTCAATTCCATTATATTAGTATACTTCCTACATTTTTAAAGACCTTAGAAAGAATTTTAGAAACTCAAATACAAATTTTCTTAACACTTATATTATACTGACACCCAATCATCAAAAAAAAAATAGACTATATTTTTCATGTTTGAGATGATAATGAAATTTCAGCTCTTTATATTACATTTTAAAAAAGCTTTTGACTTTATAGATCATGACAGTTAAATTTCCATGTTGCATTGTATAGGATTTTCTGAGAGTGCTTCTAATATTATTAGGTCGTTTCTTTCAAATAGGCCACAACAGGTAAAAATCGGATACTCCGTTTTAGACCCTCTTAATGTTGTTACTGGAGTGCCTCAAGGGGCCTAATATTATTTAGCATATATACCAGCAATTTTCATACTTGTCTAAAATTTTGCAAATACCATCTATATACAGAAGACACTCTATTATTCTAGTCCTTTAATTTTCAAATTTTATTAGAGCAAACAATAATATTAACGTAGATTTGAATTCAATTTTTAAAATATCATCTGATCATATAGAAGTATTTTATCAGTTTATTTTTAAACTGCGAAATATATTTTTAGAAATATTTATAATCAACAGCAATAGTTATGGTACGAGCGGGGATCGAACCCGCACCTCTGGATCACTACTCCATCGCTCTAACCAATTGCGCTATCGTATCACTGATAAGCAATTCGTTAGAACTTATACAAATTCAAACCCACCGATATGATAACCATTGTTGATCCTGCCAAATATTCTAACCTTATGGCGCGGGGTTCCTGACTGGACGTCAAGTCTGACATCGCTATTAGGTACCATCCATATTAGTAAAATTATAATTTTACGTTACGCCCGTAAAGCCAAAAATGAATAATTCGGTTTTTTGGAAAAACAAATGAAGATAGTTTCAATTTAATACTGTAAATAGTGTTTGTTATGCAACTCATGGCATCTAATGTGACAATACTTCCGGTTTACCCGGAAACGTAGTGAAAAATTACATTCAAACGATATTTTTTCGTTTTATTTTAATAGGACGACCTATAAACCTACTCAATGTCTAAATCTTCAAACAATTTTAAATTATTTTGTGTATTATAACCTATACCTATATCAAGTACTTTACGAGACATTTCCAATTGAACTGTGCAATTACCTTTTTAACGCTTAGGCTGATAAACGACAAATATTAAATGTCTGATCTAAGGCGGCTTTGAAATAATACATAAGTATATGGCCATCGTTCTTATAATATGCAGATTGAAAATGTATTTTACGCGTGAAGAACAAATTGATATGACAGTGATATACGGAGAAACTAGAAAAAATCGCAAGGAAGCCAGAGCATTATACGTACAGCGATTTCCGAATCACCGATATCCGTCAGAGTCATACTTAGTCATAGTTAGTAAAGAGACTGAAATTAATACACTGTCTTGTAGAGAAATCGATCCTACTATATAAATACGACAAATAAGCAGTGAAATTGAAATTGGCGGCGAAAGTGCACGAACAATTTTACGTAAGCATGGCTTTAAATCATTCAAATACCAAATCCATCACCACTTATATGAAGCGGATTATCAGAAAAGACTGGAATTTTGCAACTGGTATTTTGATATGCAACAAAGAAAGCCCAATTTCCGGACAGTAATTCTTTTTTCACATGAATCCCGGTTAACCAATATGGGAATGTTTAACGGCAATAACATTAGGTACTGGGCTACCGAAAATCCGCACATGGTAAGAGAGGAACATTCCAAGAAAGATTTGGTGTTAACGTCTGGTTTGGAATACTAGGAACTCGAAAAATAGGTCCAATTTTTTTGATGAGCAGAATATTATTTTCAATTCCTCCAAGATACAATAAAGGATTTTATGGACAATTTACCCATTGTTTATTATAATCAAGTATGTTTTCAGTAAGATGGGGCACCTGCACACAATTCCAGATTAGTGACCTACTACCTGAGAGAAAAGTTCGGCGACAATTGGATAGGTACAAATGGGCCAGTCAGATGGGCGGACCTTTTTAATCGAATTACAAGGGCGATAGAAAAAATGACTCCAAGGCAGATGAAAAACATTTTACAAGAGTTTCATAACAGAATTAGTATGTGCCATGAAGTTGATGGACAACGTTTTGAAGACCTTGTCTATAGATGCCCTTTTTCTTGGGTTTTTTATTATTCATGTAGCTTTAGTTCTATTTCGTGTTTTTCCTTGAATTAAGAGGATTTTTTATGTTTGAATATTATTTAAATTAGTGTTTTGTGACGTAATGACAGTTGAAGCTACTCAGTAGACTCCTTAATAAATACCTATTAAAGTAGACTGGCAATATTTCTTATAGTAAATAATAAACAATGATTAGTTATATAGCGTGTGAAAACATCAGTCATTTTGAAATACTTTTTGTAGGCAAGTTTATTTATATTTATAAGGTTAGATTAGGTTAGGTTCTAATTCTAATAGCTTGTTTTTTTATTCGTACACTGAACCAACCAATAATTCTGAACTAAAGTATCTCCTTTAAAAATTAGAAGGTGAATAAAAGAATGGCAGAATGGAAATGGCAAAAAATACTCGCGCCTCTGGGTGGGATGGTGTCTCAATCGAAATATTCAAGGCTTTGCCGGACAATGTTTTGTCTGTTCTTTCTGAGGCCATAAATCTTTCATTTGTCAATGGCGACTTCCCATCGTGCTTGAAATCGGCAATTGTGATTCCTCTACACAAGGGCGGTGATCACAAAAGCACTTCAAATTTTCGTCCTATTGCTCTACTTCCAACACTTTCAAAAAACTTATGCTGACTTTTTTGAAATCACAACAGATTTTAAGTCGCGCGCAGTTTGGGTTTCAAAGCAATAAAAGCACTGATGATGCTATATTTTCTTTTTTGGAAAGCCTTTATATAAAATTGAATGACAAGGAATCAGCTGCGGCTGTTTTTTGTGACCTTTCTAAGGCGTTCGATTGCGTTAATCACTGTATTCTATTGGAAAAACTAGAGATCTATGGCTTTAGAGGGGTATCGTTGGAGTGGTTCAGATCATATCTTACTGGAAGACAACAAAGTGTTTGTTTCAATGACCAGACATCGGATGGTCTTAGAGTTGAGTATGGGGTACCTCAGGGCTCGGTTTTGGGCCCCATACTTTTTCTGTATATATATATAAATGACTTGTCGTCGGTAAAAATAGAGGGTGCGTTTACACTATTTGCTGATGATGCCACTGTTCTCTGGCATAATACTAGTGCCACTGTTTTGAGTGCTTTAGCAAGTAAAGATCTGCTTACAATAAAAAGTTGGTGTGACGCAAACCATCTTACATTAAACACAAATAAAACTTGCGAAATGTCGTTTAAATGCGATTTAAATGAAGTGTCCCTTAATAACTTTACATTGAATTCTCTGACAGAGAATAAGTTTTTGGGTCTCTATATCGACAAAAAGTTAAAATTTGAAAGTCACATTGAATAATTGAGCAAAAAATTTTCTTCCAACTGCTATGCATTGAGAGTAATTAGTAACGAACTAGACTATGTCATAGCTAGAAACTCCTATTTTGCTTTGCTTAACTCTCACCTTAGGTACGGTATCTGTTTTTGGGGATTCTGTTCAAAGCAACTTTTCAGCTCAATTTTTGTTCTTCAGAAGAGAGCAGTTCGATACATGTGTAAGGCTAAAGTGAGGGACTCTTGTCGACCTTTATTTATTTCCCAAAGAATTCTTACGTTGACTTGTATTTTTGCCTTGGAATCTGCTTGTATGATGCACAAGAAATTTAAAGATTCAATTAATAGCAACTCTATTCACAATACGCTCTCTTCACACAGTATTGCTCTTCCTATTCCATCGTCTGCACAAGCCCTAAATTCCATCATTTATAATAGTAAGAGAATTTTCAATCATCTTCCACTAGATTTAAGCAGGAACAAAATGAGAGTGTTCAGAACGGAATTAAAATCAATTGACCTTTTTATACCTTGGACGATTTTTTTCGAGACGGGCTTAACTAGCGACATGTTTTAATTTTTTACTTGTATATTTATTATTTAAAAATCCTTTTATAGTAATTTCTAGCACCTTTTACATTTATGCTCTTTGTAGTGTTAGTAAACTGTAAAAATATTGTATCCTTTGTCTTTATACCTTAATCTATTTTAAGTGTTACCTACCTGCCTACATTTATATATATATTTTTTTTTGAATCATTTTTAACTATACTTTGTTAATGTTGGGCTAAATTTAACACATTTTATTTTATTTTTTTTAAAGCTTTGTTAATAGGAATATTTCTTTAAACAATAAAGCTTGATTTGACTTTGACTTTTGACTTTGACATTTATCAGCCTAAGCGGTAAAAAGGTAATTGCACAGTGCAATTGGAAAGACCTCAAAAAGTACTTGATATAGTATAGGGTATTATACACAAAAGTATTTAAAATTGTTTGAAGATTTAGATGTTGAGTAGGTTTATAGCCCAACCCATTAAAATAAAACGAGAAAATATCGTTTGAAAGTGATTTTTCACTACGCTTTCGGGTAAACCGAAGTATCCTAATTGTCACATTAAATGCAATCAGTTGCATAAAAAACATTATTTACAGTAATAAATTGGATCTATCTTCATTTTTTTTTTCCAAAAAACGGAATTATTCATTGAAATGTTTAAAGCTTCATTCGCCATTTTCTCGAAAACTATTAGGAATTGACACAGGGTATGATACACGTTTTATGTTTAGAATTCAATGTAGAATTCAAAAATAAATCAATATACTGGGTGTTCCATTTAAAATATTAAAGTTGATAGCATTTCCGGTTTAACGACAGTCGATTGTTTATATATCGAAAATCTTCCTCAGGCGTAACTATATATCACTGTAAAATTTCATGTTATTATTACCTATCTTAAAAAATGTACAGCCTTGTTAGTAATTGCGTGGTCTCCAGATATATATATATATATATATATATATATATATATATATATATATATATATATATATATAGGTGTCCCAATATTGCGTTCTCGGTTGAGTTGTAGAACAATACGGGCTACATAACCTAAAATTATTTTCATTTATACAGGGTGTCTCAAAAATCTGTAGCGAAGCAAAGTTGTGTTTTTTCTTATGGGACACCCTGTATATTGCATATTTAGATTCTGCTCGTGATTCTACACATTTTTTGTATAACATGTTTTATGTCTAGTCAGTGCCTTTTTTCAAACGACCTGGGCCGTTGGCTTTTTGATATAGAATTATGATTTTTGGCAGAAACATTAACAAAAGTATGGGTTGACTTTCAACGTGAACAAAATTTGTCGGCGTTGTACAGGGGGTCCTAGATAAGTAGGAGAAATTAAAAAAATTAAAAACATCATATCTTCATTTTTTTAAATGGAATGTATAGTATTGTAATATTTTAGACTATTCGTGACCCAAAACCCTATCTTTCGTTATAAATATGTTCTATACCTATTTGTCATAGTTTCCGAGATTTTGACATTTTTGTATTTATTATTTGGTTTTCAATGGCAATCGCCTTAGAATTTGCTTTATTATCGAATTTATAGAATTTTCCGAGGAATCCAAAAATGTAATAATATACAGGGTGTTCCATTTAAAATAACAAAGTTAATATCCGAGGGACACTTTTGTATTTCAACTTTTTCTCTGTTATTAAAAATAAAGGAATTAAGGGGGGTGGCAAATCTCGGTGAATCACCCTGTACATTAGTACACAGTAAAATCACTCAATCACTCAATCATCAATCACTTGATTAAATTTTCAATATGACCACCATTTCCTTCATCACACACTTGTAGCCGATTCACAAAGGAATTGTTAACTCTATTCAGCATCGCGGCATTGATATTTGTACATGCATTTCTAATTCTCATTTTCATATTCTCTATGGTAGTGGGTGGCGTTTGGTAAACTTGCTCTTTAACAAAACCCCACAAGAAAAAAATCTAGTTTTGTGAGGTCCGGAGACCTTGCCGGCCATGATACTGGACCTCCCCTACCATTCCATTTATTTTCATAATTCGCGTCTAAAAATTGCCCCACCTGCCTGCTAAAATGTGCCGGAGCGCCATCTAGTTGGAACCACATCCGCCTCACTAGATTCAAAGGTAATTCGTCAATCCACTTCTGCAAACTGTTTTGCAGTAAATTTAGGAAAGTGTCTCCATTAACTCTATTTTCGAAAAAATAAGGTCCAATGATACGGTTACCGATTATACCAGCTCATACATTAAGAGACCATCTATGCTGGTGATCCAAGGGTATAATGAATCTGGGGTTTTCAGAACTGTAATAGAGGAAATTATGTCGGTTGACGTATCCATTTTTATGAAATGTCACTTCGTCAGTAAATAAAATGTTACTGAAAAAATCATGTTCTTCTCTATTTTTTGCAAATGCCCAAGCACAAAATTCAAGTCTTCGATTGAAATCGTCTTGATCCAGCTCTTGTACCAGTTGAATATGGTATGGGTGAAATTTATGTTTTTTAATTATTCTATTTGCCGTAGATTTAGCAACACCTCTCTCCTTTTCAAACTGCCTACATGAAATATGAGGAATTTCAATTAAAGTTTGCATAACAAGATATTCAGTTTCTTCATTTGCGGCTCTTTTCTGCCTTTCCAATTTTTGTTCGTAATCGACACATCCAGTTCTTTCAAATCGTTCTTTGAGTCTGACAAATGATACCTCATGATGATGACGTTCGGCATTGCTAAACCGTTGCGCATAAACTCTACTTGCTAAAAAACAATTTTGATCACTTGCGCCGAAAACATAAATCATGTCAATCAATTCTTCTCTAAAAAAATTCATTTTGAATCAATTTGAACAATTCGTTACACAAATACAAGGGTTTGACATTTCGCCATGACAACATTTTCCCCGTTTTCATTTGTTTTTACTTTAGGATTGTTTAAGGCATCTTCGTAAATTAAGTTCTAACTAAATGTTGACACTACCTACGCTTTTATAATAGCCAAAATAGTAAATATTTAAGAATAGTTGGTAAAATATCTGTTCTAAGTTTTTAGGTCGCGATTCTTAGCACAATATTATGAGCTGAATTTTTAATTTTGCGTCACTTCTAGTGTATTATAATTAGAAAATTCGATAATAAAGCAAATTCTAAGGCGATTGCCATTGAAAACCAAATAATAAATACAAAAACGTCAAAATCTCAGAAACTATGACAAATAGGTATAGAACATATTTATAACAAAAGATAAGGTTTTGGGTCACGAATAGTCTAAAATATTAAAATACTATACATTCCATTTAAAAAAATGAAGATACGATGTTTTTAATTTTTTTAACTTCTCCTACTTATCTAGGACCCCCTGTACAATGCCGACAAATTTTGTTCACGTTGAAAGTCAACCCATACTTTTGTTAATGTTCCTGCCAAAAATCATAATCCTATATCAAAAAGCCAATGACCCACGTCTTTTGAAAAAAGGCACTGCAATTCATAATTTTACTATCAGATTTAGACATAGGACATATTATACAAAAAATGTGTAGAATCACGAGCAGAATCTAAATATGCAAAAATATACAGGGTGTCCCATAAGAAAAAACACAACTTTGCTTTGCTACAGATTTTTGAGACACCCTGTATAAATGAAAATAATTTTAGGTTATGTAGCCCGTATTGTTCTACACCTTTTGTATTTGAACTTTTTTTATATCGCTATCCTATATATATATATATATATATATATATATATATATATATATATATATATATATATATATATATATATATATACATATATACATATATATATATATATATATATATATATATATATATATATATATATATATATATATAACAAATTATGTTGTGATAAGAATCATAATAATTTGATCACTATAATAATAATGGGTGAGGCAAAGGAATCGTAAAATCGATTTAAAACTGTAGAATGTTGCAATTTTTTCTAACAAATAATGCAAAGAAAATGCTAATGTATTTATTAGTTATATTTACTATACAGAGAAGTAAAATTAATTAAAACCTTATAAAAAAAGTATATGGTGGTGTGCAAATATATAAAAACATGAAAATATAACTAAACGATTTCGGGAAAAAAGTCGACTAAGTAGATAAATGTGTTCCTGTGTATCTCGGACACTTCCAAAGTCTACATACAATCAAAAAAATCATCCATTGCCACAAAGAAACTGTTAAACGAAGTTATAAAGAAAATGAATTATCTCAAAATCTACAGTATCATATATTTTAAATACTAATACTAAGGCATCATCAGATCCATGAAATGAAAACTAATAACTAAGAACTACGATTTCCAACAAGGAAACATTCTGTTTCTATTGTTATAAACCGTATTTTTGATTTTGTATATTTTATTTTGTAAATCTGATGATGCCCCAGTCTTGCTACACACGTTTTTCTATCAAAAATATATGATACTTTTTATTAAAAATATATGATAGTGTTGATTGTGATACAATTAAACTCATTCATTAATCCTTATTTTATACAATCAATGACGTATCTATTCAGTTCCAATTATGTATCAAAGTCAGTGAGAAAAAAATATATATAACCTGCTACTATGATAATAACTGGTTTCACGTAACTGGCACGGGAGTCGATAGGTTCGAGTTTCATGACAGAATAATATTAAGATTCTATGTGAAACTAATGTGTGTACTCAAAATGGTGTACTGTATCAAAAAGCAAAATTAACTAAATATAAACCTCTCGACAACGCAGGCCTTGCACATCCCACCACACTTGACACTAAATGAAAATAAAATCAAATTATTATTAGGTATTTTGAAATAATAAAATGGTATTTTACAATAATTTCTTTGCATTAATTACATTGTTTTGATTCAATAATAGTAGAAATAGAAGTGGTCATATCTAGTCATCGCCATATATATAAAAGAATGTATTTTTTTTTAAAGATAATGAATTTAGCATTACGGATTCTTTTTTTAAGTTAAATATTGGCAAATTCGCCTTTACCTTGAACTTCAACAAAACTTTTAAACTGTAATTTATTTCAACTTAATTAACAAGTTAATGGATTCAAAAAATGTGTTATCTGAGAGTAGTTGAATTCTCTGCTAGGGAAGTTATGGGTGTATTGTATATATATTATATTTATAAGATGTAAAACTATATTTTGTTACGTGAACCAGCCTTTAAAATTGTCTAAAATTATCAACTAACTACATTTAATTTTCTATTAACTTATTCACTCATCCGATTAAATACAATTACACAAAGAGAGAATTTACCTGGTAGGTCCAGAACTATATCATTTACTTCTCACATATTTATTCTGTTATCAAAATCTCGTATTTATTTTTATATTTACACGACCTTTTGTAATTGTCAACTGGTAGTAAAATTATTTTTTTTTAGAAATACAAATTTTATATGTTTCTTTAATTTAGTTTCATCATAATCCAAACTGACGTTATTATGAGTATGACTATCTATATTTTAAATAAATAAGCCATACTCAACCGCAGTTCATTTAAGAATTTTAAATAATCTTTTAAGTTTTTTCACAGCGTAAAAAATATATACAAATATAGATTAAATATAAAATTGTTTAAGAAATTAGGTGTTTTAAGATGTAGCCAGACTAATTAGTTCACGATTACTTTCGAGACACAACATCAAAAACGTATATTTTAGCAAAAAAAATAGTTAAATTATGATTTACCTTAACTTTTTTACGCTCAGATAAAGCCACAAAGATCCTTTTAAATAGTTTGGAAGCAGTAATTATTTATTTAGTTTCAAAAAATAATTTTAAAGTTTATTCAAATGTCTGTAAAAGTTATTAAAGAGAACTTTTTGTTTTCAATTTATTTGTAAGAAGTAATAACACGTACATAATATATAAATCAAAGTATAAAGAAATCAATATTTTTACGTAGCTTGGCCAGATAATAATTGCATAACAACAATAAAATATGTAAAGAAAGTGGTAGCCATGAATAAAATCATATTATTTTCTACATTAAAAAATCCTGCAGCCGAAATCTTTATGGGTCTGTTGAATGCCTGCTGGGCGAGAAGAAACAATTCATTCTGGTTGTTTCCGTAACAGCTCCCAAGAGAAGTTTTTGTCATAATCTTATAACAAATGGCAACGGTTTTCTGCGTTTCGATTGATATTTGTTCTCCTATGTGGGCTAGATAAGCAGCTTGAAACTAAAAAAGAAACAACTATTAAATTTAATGCAAATATCTATTTATTCTTAAGAAAACTTGTCAAATAACATCTAAACGCATTTTGAGATTCAGTTTAACAGCTTATAATTTATGATATCTCATTTTGATGACAACAGTTTAGTTAAAAATTTTGGATCTAGGTTTAGTTTAAATTGTATGGTCTGGTTTTCGGTTATCCTTATTTTATATGCTAGTATATTTTATATAATAGAAGAAAATGTTATTAAAACCACAAGAAAGAATCTGGTTTTTTTTCATCATATCGTTTTAAAAAGAAAAAAGCCCCAATATGTGGCGCTAATTGTTACACTTAGCAGGTAGTACTGTTCCAGTCTGATTGACGTTTTGTTTTCGATTTTGTCATATCAAGCAATCTGTTATTTCAGATCTCTCTGGGCACAACCCTGCCTGATGCGGGTAGAGGGTCAGAAATTATGATAAACTCGGGACCAAAATGCCGACCATAGGATCAGAACCAGTTCTAGGAAGAATCAAGGAGCAATTTAGCCAACCGCCTGGGTTTCAGCCTCAACTAGTATCTGCTACTACATCTCTCCAAAGGAATTAAATGAGGATGCTTTAACTGAGCATGGCCGAATGTCATACTTATTTTGTTGATAATGTTGATGAAATCGCACAAACAACTATTCTGCTGGCAAATACCTCGACCGGCACCGAATTACACTAATGACTCGGAACTTTCGGTGGAAGGATACTCTGATCCCTGTCTGAAACATGTCCTGCATTGCATCAGACACAATGATCCACTAGACAAGGAAGTACCCTGCCTTTCGTGATATAGGATATTGTTTATCCCTACGGTCTTTTTTTGCCAAGAACGCTTTTTCAGGTTTGTGTACTAGCAGTACAATTTAATGAGTAGATAATGCTATACGATTCAATACTGGTTTATTTCCTATTTTGAACAATCATATATACAAAATAAGTACAAATAATTGCGCTATCAATTCAACTTGAATGTGATGCAGTCAGTGTCAGGTTACTCTACTACGCATTATATAAACATAATATTAAAAATGATATCAAGATTTGTTTAATGTATACTATTTAATTTTCTTAGGTAATAATAAAAATGTAATTTTTAAGGAAATTGAATCTTGATTAAAAATCTAGATTATGGCTTGAGCTTTCTCCCCCGTCTCGGCTTATGATGGGCTTTGACTTATCCACCATATTCCCTACAATAATATTGCTAATAGTATGCTGACTGTTGTAACTCCCCTGGATATGTACGTATGGGGTAATAACTTTTTCCATACTCTCTATTGTAGTCTTTGTTGAATGCTTTCTTCTTATTTACTTAAAGTGTTGCTGTTTATTTCGTTTAGTGTTTGCAATTGTTTGACCTTGATCGAAACTGCTGATTGTTTATTCAGCTGCATGTGATTGCTGTACTGGTAGGTTGGGTCCTTATAAATAGCCACGAGTTGGGCATATATAACTGTTTACATTTCATTACTGCTAGAACAATCTTTCGTGTCTGACAGAGTGATGCATTGATAGGCTCCATCAATGACGCAATACATATATATATATATATATATATATATATATATATATATATATATATATATATATATATATATATATATATATATATATATATATATATATATATATATATATATATATATATATATATATATATATATATATATATATATATATATATATATATATATATATATATATATATATAAGCTGGATATGTATATAAACCGATTTCGTTCTTCACATTGCTTTTTGTCTAGTGGGTATTTGGAGATTCTAAGTTGCATGGAAGTTTGCTTCGTCGATTATTTTGTTAATATGTAATGGAGCCAAGAGATCATATATGGTTCCTCTGCTATATAAGACTTCGAATAGTTTACTGTAATAGTCGTTGACTTTACTGACAAAGTTGAGGGCTGAGTAGTATGAAATGATTTAATTCGTTTGCTATCCAAACTTCTGAGTCATTAACTGCTGATATCGTTAATAACGTAACCTTGATTTGGTGATTGGATCCTTTTATCAACTCCTCCTGGTTGCTTCGAAGACTGTTAATGTCTTTGTATACTTCGTCATTTACTCCAAAAACTGCTTGTTCTGCTGTGCTTAGTTTGAAAACTTTGCCTGACTAACTGTATTTTTTTCCTCCTTCAAGGTGTTTGACAAGCTGTGGACAATGAGTTTCTGTTGACAACTGTAGAATCTGATCGCATAATTGTTTCCCCTGTATATTTTTGCTATGCCTGTTCCACATATAATCCTTTCTCCGGTTGACGGATAGTGTAGTTGGCAATACTGCTAGGTAACCACGCAATGAGCATTGCGAAACATAATGCATGAACTATCTTCTGTTGACTGCCTCGGTGTTCTCTGGAAGCTTTTTGCATACTCTCCCTCGCAGCTACTGCGTTTGTTTGGGTGACTATAGGAAAGCTTTTTATTTCTTTACGTCTCTGTCGTGGGCTTATGCTAGTAATTGCTAGTTTTTGCGTCGATCTTTTTGTTCGGAATGATAACTCGCGAATGTAGCCATCTTTGCTGGAGTGTAGTTAGATTATTTGCCCTAAGGACCATTTAAAAGGGTCGATGCAGTCATCCTTTAGTAATACCAGTAAGGCTATTTTTAGATTTTCTTGAATTTCTTTCCATTTATATCGTACTCGAAGCCGACTTATATACTCTGAAGACTCTTCCAAAGAAAGTTAAAAATTTACTGAAGTATGGGTACTTTTGTGGCTCCATTATAATTTATTTATACAGCTTGTCAGTTTGTGAGTCCCATTTTCTCGTAATTATTGTTCCCATAATTGTGCCCCATGTTGCAGTTTCATAGCTCAGGTTATTTATTGCTTCTAGACATTCATTCGGTGTGTCGTGTAGGTGTTTTATTTTTTCTGCTGACTCCTGGGGGATGGTTGGGATGTCTAGCATTTTATCAATCAGCATGGTGATAATTATGCGGTCATTTTGGTAGAGTTGTCGTAATAAATTAAATGCAGTTTCATAGTTGTTTTCAGTGATACTTAGATGTTTGATTAAATTCTGAGGGTCGTCTCTGGAATGTGTTTTTAGAAAATGCAGTTATCCTGATTTTGAAATTGTTTGGTTTTGGTGAATATATCTGAATATTCTTCATCATCTAAGTTTCAATGTTGGAAGATTAATGATGGTGGGCTACTTGTTGAATTCTATTATCTAGAGTGGTTTGGGTTATCTCGAAGGTGCCCCTGGCAGGACAGTTTCTTGATAACCATTCTTTTCGGAATACTTTACTGTCTTGTACTTCTTTTTTTTTTGTTTCGGCAGTTTTTGTCTGCGATACTTCTTGTTTTAGTTCGGTATTTTCATCTTCGGTTTTTTTGAAGTCTCGGAAATACTTTTTTGTTTCCTTGTATTTATTTTTGACTTGATGAAAATATTTCATGGTGAAGTAGGAATGTTCGAGTATTTCTAGTTTTAAGATGTCGGCATGATTTTTCTTAACATTATTCCATAATGAATACAGGAAAACACTACAGCTCTTATTTTGACCGCTACATAAATCACAGAATATATGGAGGTGACGAACGCGAACATCAAGTTGAACAAAGATAGAAAGATGTACAAATGGTACTAGTTCGTATGAACCTTTGCCTCCTATGCTCTCTGAATAACAGTAATATGTAGAATTTCCTGTAGAAAAAGTCAGTTGCCTTTTAAAATAGACGTCGTAAGTTGGAACTTTTAGAATGGGTAACTTTTTTCCAAAATCCATAGCGACGGCTTCAAAGCTGTCTTGCTCTTAAAACTATATCAGGGCAGTCATGCACTTTAAGTAATATAAAATTTCTAATGACAGGGTCTTAGGTACCTCTGGGGTTATACCCACGCATAGATGTGACCGAATATCTATACAATCAGCTCACGTGAAAAGGCTAGTAGTGAAGAATGATAGATATAAAGATTAAACAAAAAAAAATAAATACATTTTGCATTCGTTAAATATATGTCAGGCAGTCATACTAAATAAACTTTTCTTCAAAAATTTGTTCGTTAAAAAATTATACTGGGGGGCCACCTAAGAACGGAAGCCGGCCATAACTCGGTAACAGTTTATTGTACAACTTGGGGAAAAAAAATTAATAGGTCAACCGGCTAAGGGAAATCGCTGGAAAGTATCTTCGAATTTGAAACATGGCTGCTAGAGGGCGCAACTGCTACGATCAATCAGAAACCAGCGTTTTTCTCAAACATATGCAGGTAAGGGTATATTTTTAAATCAGCCATCGTAAACACTAAAGAACAAGTAATTTTTGTTGTATGAGGTATTTCGCTCTAACGCATAAAATATAGTGGTAGGGGAACGTCAAACAATTTTTTATTTAAGTGCTAATAACTCCAGCATAAGTTAATGCAATTAAACAAACTAGTTGTCATTTAACAGAGATTTGATTCCTCAATCATTTGCAGTATAAACATTGTCCGAATCTATTTTGCCGTGGTAGCTAAAGGACGCTGTTTAACATTCCAACATTTCTTAGGCATTATCGTCAAAATTTTAAATGGCACGCTATGTCTTTTCTTACGTATCTAAATAGAGGACGAAATTCCTAAAAAGCCAGCGCAAACCGCAACTTTCTATCTTTTTTCTAAATGGAGATATTAATAAAATAGTTAGAATTAAGCTACCGGCGCACCGCGACAACGCTATCTCTCCGAAAGTCAAGGTGATGGAGCTTTTGTATAATACGCTGTTCTTTTACAAACATTAGACGGCGCAGCAGCCGTCAATAATAAAAAGAGTTTAATTTTCTGCGTATTTTTTGGGTAGAGTTTTAACCTATTAACATTTTCGAAACAATTGTTATGAGTACAAATTTTATTGTGTTTGATATATAAAACAACAGATAAACTCATATTTCTAAAAAAGTAAAAATAAGTATAATAATAAAATAATGCTGGCTCACATAAACGTTTAATGGAGCGTCCTAAATGGTCAAATTGTCGTCCATAATTTTCAGTGCACTTACACATTCTACCTTGAGTAAACTCTACTTCTGCCATGGAAAGTATTCGTATACAGTCTCTTATTCGGATAATCATATCATTCCCTGTGGGTCTAGTTGCAAAGACTATATCTTTTACTCGACCCCACAAATAAAAATCCAGACTTGTTAAATCCGGCGACCTTGCGGGCCGTAGAAATATACTGTCACGTCCTATCCATCTACTCCTATAGTTATTATCTAAAAACTCTCGCACATTCAACGCAAAGTTAGCTGGATAAACGTCATGCTGGAATATCATTCGTTGTCGAATTCCCAAGGGTACTTCCTCCAACAAAATCGGCAATTCCTCTCTTAAAAACTCTAAATAGTCAAGATGGTTGGTTAAGGGCCGATAATTGGTCCTCCAAGAATTCCTGCCCAAACGTTTACAGACCAATGACCTTAATGTTCTACTTCTTGCATCCAGTGCATATTAATTCTAGACAAATAATGAAGATTAAGAAGATTTACACCCCCATTGCTATGGAAAGTGGCCTCATCTGTCCTCAAAATGCGTGAAAGAATACGCCGATCTTCTACCATCATACCCAAAATCTAATCGCAATAATCCAGTGAAATCTTTAATATTCAGTGCCTGGTGCACAACTAAGTGGTATGGGTGAAACCTGAAACAAGCTAGACACAATTGATTGAACAGAATATAACTGTTTTTTTTTTTTTTTGGAAAGAGTATCCGAGACGACAAGCTAAATTGATATTCCTAGCGTTCTAACCTATACAGAATAGCCCGATGAAAACGAAGCAGGTCCCATTTTGGATATTTACTTATGTTCTCTGAAAAAACGCTCGGACCTTTCGATTTTAAATTTATCTTAATCTTAAAAAGTGGCCGAGAAATTCGACAAAATCGTGTCATATAAGAAATAACATAATATTATATTAGAGAGAGAATTGTTATTTCTCCCTAAAATAATAATATTCTTTCTTATATGGATGAAAATTCTAGCCTAAATATATTTTAATCAGGAAAAGGAAATCCTTCTAAATATCCCATAATAGGTATATATTGTCATAAAAAAAGTTGACACCTGCCTAGTTTTCCAGAGTTACCCCGTATAACAAAAAAATATATCTAAATGTGTTCCCTTGAAGAGTAAAATCGACGAGATTGAGCATTTTTACACAAACCCTGTATAATTTATAGGATTCAAAGTCATAATAGTTATTGCTTACTATTTTGACTATGACAGTAGTTTGAGGTACTCCTAGGTCTCGCGCAACAGCTGTAGTGCTTACGTGAGGATTAAACCCAATATATGCTAAAACATTAATAACATTCTGTTCGGTAATAATATTAACATGAGACTAATGCGTTTTAATCACGTTTTGTATATTTGGTCTTTTGTTTTCACAGCTTACTGGTCAATGACGCAGATCTATGAATTAGACCCTATCCATCAAAAACGACAAAAAAATTGTTATTTTTTTTGCAATGGCATATAAAGAAGAGCCTTAAATAATATTTTTCAACGATAAGACAGTTACTAAATAAGAATATGGACCAGTTGAAAAACTTTGCTAAAAGATTATTATTACCTAGAATGTATTCCGTTTTTTTTTAAATTGCTGGTTAGAAGAAAGCTAGTAAGTTTCGGATTTCATCAATAGAGTGGGATTTAAATTCTGTTTATTAGCATCAATTCATGTACCAATGCTGGGCTCACATTAACGCCTAATGCTGTTAAGTATCGTGTTATTTTACATTGGGTCTGATGTACAAAATGGGACAATAAACGCAATGCGACCCAGCATCAGTATGTTATTATAATTATTATTAATACCATTTAATTTACTTTTTGAAAAATATTAGCTTATCTGTTAATGTTTGACATATCGAACACAATAAATAACAATTGGTTCGAAACTGAAATGTAGCTTTGTCAAAAGGGTTTTAAAAGAAAAAAATACCCAAAAAATAAAAATATTTTTCTTATTGACGGATTCTGTGCCATCTAGTGCGCCAATGGCCTAATTTTAACTATTTCATTAATATCTCCAATTAGAACAAAGGTAGTAAGTTGCGGTTTGCGCTGAATTTTTAGAAAGTTCATCCTCTATTTAGATACGTAAAAAAAGATACAACGTACAATTTAAAATTTTCATGATAATGCCTAGAAAATGTTGCAATGTTAAACAGCGCGCTGTAGCTACCACGGCAAAATAGATTCGGACAACGTTTATACCGTAGATGATTGAGGAAAGAATGTTCGTTTGAACGACACCTAGCTTGTTTAATTCCGTTTTCATATGCCTGAGTTATGAGCAGTTAAATAAAAAAATGTTTGGCGTTTCCCCACCACTATATTTTATGCGATAGAGCAAAATACCTTACACAAAAAAAATCACTTATTCATTCTTTAGTGATGGCTGAATTAAAATTATATCTTTACCTGCATATTTTTGAGAAAAAGGCTGTTTTCTGGTTTCTCATAACAGTTGCGCCCTCTAGCGGTCATATTTTAATTTCAAAAATACTTTCCAGCGATTTCCCTTAGCCGGTTTACCTATTCAATTTTTTTCCATCCTTAGTTGGCCACCCGGTACTCGGGGTGAAGGGGATGACGGTGGGATGGGAATTGTTGCGTCATCGTTCTTCCATTCTTCTTCTTCTCTTTCTCTTTTAGAACACCTCCGATTTAGCTTTGTGTATTTTATGTTCCAAAGTTATTATTTTTGTCCTATATTTTATATTTTTTTGTCCAGTACTGTATTCCGTTTGTTCTGAAGAACTTTTACCTCAGCCATAGAGTGATAACAAACACGACACATATATAAATAAAGTGTAATTTTATTAGTAATGAATAAAAGGTAATCTGATAAAAAACTAATTTGTTTCTTTTAAAATTGAAATATTTAAAAAATGTTTTCAGGAATCTTGTGAAATTAAAAGTTTGGCCGAGAACAGTCATTAAGTATAGTTGACAGTAAATTCTATTCAATTCTTTCCAGAACGCTAACGCATTTCCCGTGCATAGTGTCCAAACCTTAATCAACTTTTACTGTGGCAAGCCAGCCTTCTGTTACACGTAGTATTGGTAGTCACATTTGCTCATGCAATACTCATGGAGACATTTCATTAGCAACAAAGGTAGGAGTTATTTGAATTTTGAGCTGACTCCAACCTTAAATATTAATATGCCAAATAAACTTATCCCCGAGACATACCTTAATGTAGGTTTCTCTGACACAAGTGGTTCGGTCGACGACGATTGATAGAGAGACCACTTAGGTCATGCCGAACACTGGATTTTGTGTGATGTTGTGTTTATTATTAATATTTCGCAGTGTTTCTTGTAGCAAATATAAATTTTCGCAATACAGGGTGTTGATGCCCACTCGAAACACAAGATTCCATTGTATTTAAAAATGACAAGATTTTAATTCCAAACAAAAAATATATTATAGAGAAACAAGTGAGACACATTTTAGATCTTTCTAAAATTGTACAAAGTGTTCCAAAACATTATAGCCCACGTCTTTTTAAATGAAATGTAAAATATTTGGAATGTACCAAAAATGTTAAGCTTATTTTCTATAGAACAGTCAAAATTCAATTATTTTCGAGTTATTGGCATCTGAAAAGTGACAATTACACCACATGTAAACATATAAAAACACCCTGTAAAATGTAAACGGTTTCACTTCAAGCAAAAACCAGTTTATTTTTTTTGTCTTAGTTTTCATTTGTCTATACCTGATACCAGTTTCCGTTACTTCCATAAATACTAAATTATGGATTAAACCGGAAATAACTCCAAATTTGCAAAAATATCTTACAGAATTATTTCTGAATTGTGCTATATATAGCAATATTCCACCAAGTTTTAGGTATAATACTAGACAGAAAAAAATACTCTATTAAATGTATTTGCTCGAACAAATGAGTTGCACACGAACAATAGTAATTTTTTATACAATAATTTATAATGACTTTCTTTTTATAAAGAATAGTAAAGTGTGACCCAATATTGCTCCGCACATAGTCATTTATTAAAATATATATATATATATATATATATATATATATATATATATATATATATATATATATATATATATATACCATAAAACAACAAGAAAACCAATAAATTAAAAAAACTTCTTAACTGTGTATTTCACAAACTTTTTTAACACTGATTTTTTAAGATTGCCATTTTGTCCCATTTTGTTAAATTCGTACCAGTTTATGCCTATGTCACATTAAATTTTTGTGCAAAATTTGAAGTCAAGTGAATATGAAGATTTTTTTAAATATTTTATTTGACCGCCATTTTGCTCCGCTATTTTAAATTCCTACCGCAATTTCACCGCTTATCTCGATATCACACTTAAAGCTTGCACAAAATTTGAAATCAATCTGAAAAGTAGCTTTTTAGGCTGATTTTTTAAATAGACTCCTGGACAATAAATTCGGGACAGCTGAATTTACGGTTAAATTTGACAATGAATAACTTTTTCACTTTTCAACCGATTTTAATGATTTTTTCGCCGTAGTTTTGGCAATTTATTTATCTCCCATTTGCGTATTTTTAAGAACATGTTCTCTTCTGCCATGATATACCAAGAGAAACAAAATGTTGTTTTTATGCCCTAATTTCAAAACACCCTGTATAGTAATTGGGCAGCAGAATTATATCAGACTATAGTATAGAAATAAGGCCTATTAATTCTTGACATTGCTATTTCATTCATTGGAATATCTGTCGTTTTTCAGAACATATAGTTTTTAAAACAAAACGCTGACAATTTAATAGTATTTAAACAAGGAAAATGCAGTCTTATTCTAGAAAACAGTATATTACAGTTGTAAAAAAACTAATGATTAAAATTTATTCACCTGCCTAAAACAACCTCCCTCCTCGAGCAGCCTCTAATCGCGGCGGCATACTGCCAATGAGGTTGGCAATAATGTCTTGGTGTAGTAGCTGCAATTCTTCCCGCATAGCAAGTCGTAGTACACCTGTTTGTTGTTTCTCGAACGTTTGCAATCTGATATGCCCTCTCTGTCAATCGGATTAAAGTCCGTGACAATATTAGCAATATGAGGAAGTACGGACTTATAAAATGTGCATATGATACAACGTAATTTTGTAAACATTCCGTAATGTACCTTGAAGCTGTAATAGATTCTCTTTCTAAAATTGCTAAATCAGTGCGACCTCGTAAAGATATGCATCCCCAGACCATTATACCACCGCCTCCAAAATAGGCTTGTGCATGTTGCTCGCTGGGTCTTTTCCAAACACGTTAGCGCCCGTCTGGTAAACGCAAATTAAATTTTGACTCACGGAAAGCAGTACCTTTTCCCACTGCTCTATGGTCCAGTCAAGATCTTGTCTGGCAAAATCGAGTCTTACGTGTCGATGACGTGCTAAATATAGATTTGGAGCCGGTTTCATCAAATCGTCTAAGAGCATCACTAACGTTACTTTTTGGCAAATTTAAGACTCCGGCAATATAACGCACGTTACGAACGTCATCACAAAGAGCTAGTGTGCTCTGTAACGTGGCATTTTCGGTGAGTTAAATTTTAAATCTGATTTATTTAAATTTATATTATTTGAATAAGCATGGTAATTTGGCAAGCAACCTTTCCACACCAGGGATGTCATGTTCTGGTGTTACATGGAGCGAATGTTGGAAATTTAGAAAACTATTAGAATTTAAATTTTTTGTATTTGAATAAGCATGGCAATCTGGTAAGCTTTCCCCACCAATGATGCCATTATTTATTAACCATTAATATTTTAATTTTTGAAATTTAGTTGTATTTTATTGTTGGTCGTTAGAAGTATAATGATGATCATAGTTGGGGACATGTGTAGTCTCTGGGTCACCTGTGAACTCAGAGAAAGAAATGTTAGTACGAGTATTTAAATTATTTAAATCTATTAAATTAATTTCCCTTAAAGGTACGGTTTCATGCAATTGTACCTGATGATGGTGAAAAAACCCAACTGAAACGTCGTTTTTAACAGCATAATAGGTAAAACTATTTGTGTTCCCTGTAGCATCATTTTTATTGGTATCATTTGACAAAAGGTCATTGAATTGACCTAAACCTTGTACCTTTAAGGTACGACGCGCGACGGTTAACATTTTTACTTTGGTTAAAAGTACTGAAGGCTGTGTCAGTAGACACTAGCGAGCTTTGACTAAATGATTTATGACTAGAATCATCTTTTAAGTTTTTATTCCGTTCTAATGAACTGTCATTAAAAATTTGAGGCTGAGCACAGCGACGTCGCGCGTCGGCTGTCTCACTTTCATTTTGGTAACTATTATTACTATTTTTATAACTATGGTCATTGCAATCATTTATAGTATTAACTTGCTTGATTAATGTCAAAGGTACGGGGTTATTAGCAAGGGGTTAATTTAGTGGGGCTAATCCAGGAGTACTAGCCGAGGTCCCGCCACCATATACCCGGTTACTCTCTGGAAATTGGGCACCAAAGACTCTAAAGGGGAAGAAACATCACTTGGCGTGAATTTAGCCATATTTTATCGGAAAGCAGAGCTAGAAGTAAGTCTCTGAACAAATATGCTATTTAATATTTATTTTTTAAACCAAATTTTACAACCTTGAAACAGTAGCGACGGGATGGTATTATGGGGGAATGTAAGGTTTGTTTAAACAAATTTCATAAATCACACAAAAAAAGACTTACTTTCTGAAAGCTTGCACAAAGTCTTTCAAGGAATCTTCAGTTTAGTTTTTTGTTAAAATTGTAAAGTTTATTGCACTACACTTATTTCTATGTTGATTTTTCACTTCACAGTTTTAAAAAAATAGTTCAACTGAGCAAGAGTTTATATCTAATGTCTTTGCAAAGCGCAAAACATAATGACAATATAATTTGTTTTATTTTTAAACAAGTGTCCAAAGGGATCTATTATATATCTATATTATTTTTTTATTGTTTTTGGTGGGAATCTATTTCCTCTTTTCAATATTACGTTATAAAATTGATAACTCCATTCGGGAGCTTATTCAACAATTCTTTTAATTACTGTTTGCAAAATTTGGGCTAGTTACTACGTCCGGAAAAAATCAGCTGTTTTGTCTTCGACAAAAATTTATATATGTCCAAAAACTATACTTCGAAAAATTATTAATTAAAGACCAAATTAGTCAACAATTTACAGATAAAGTTTTTTACAAGAGTTTATATTTTTAGAAGAATTATAAAATTATGGTAGTTACAAAATACTGCAAATATGTACGGCTTTCTAATGCACTTACTCCAGACATGCCTCTAATGTTAAAATAACTATATTTATATATAACATGCCCTAAATGGGAAAACACTTAGTACCTGAATTTAAATTCTCACAGTTCTTATCTGATAAATAAATTAGGAACCATCTAATTAAGGAAAGAACCTTCAAAGCTAATTTATATTGTCGAAACTGAAAAGTTTTAAAAATTGTTATCAACAATTGAAATAGTTAACTATTAGCTTAGAGCAAAATATTTAAGATTCCAAAAAATTTGAAATATAGTTAAGGTTAAAGTTGAAAAATATAGCTCGCAGTTTAACTGAAAAAATTTAAGGTGTAAGTTGAGAAGAAAATTAGTTTAAGTTAGAAAATGTTTAGCAAATATTATTTATGAAAATCAAAATTTGTATAACTAGATCAATAAATAAACGCGTCGCGAACTTGGAAAGACTTTTACAAACATTTAAAAATATTACAATACGCAAAATTACAAAAAATTGTAAATGTTCATGAAAGTCAATTAAATGTTTGCAGTTAAAATTCAACCTTTGAAAAAATATTAATTTCACTATTTAAAAAATTATTTAAAATGTTCAAAATTAACACTGCTGAAGTCCTAAAGAAAAGTCGGAAACTTTTAAACCCTTCAAACGGAATTAAAAGACCCACCGCGAAATTTTAAAACATTAAAAAAATTCGGAAAAATGGATTAGCACAGATAGGGCTAAATAACAGAGAATATTAAGTTGCTTTCGAATGTGTTAGATAGACTATTGGCACATACCTGGATAGCTTCTACGCGAAAATTTAAAGTACCCGCCTATTTTTGCACATCTGGACCAATCACAGCAAAGTTGAATTTTCGAGATTCTCCGAATTCGGTCAGTCTTGTTCTCAGACATGTACAAGCAGCAGCAAAAATTTGAGGTCCCAGAAATTAGTTTTTATTTTTTCTTGGCTTATTTTATTGTTTTATGGATATGTTATTAGTTTTCCCGTATACTACATACTAAAATCCATACCTGTGATTTTTTCGGGATTTTTTCATAAATTTGATTTTCCAAATTCTATTAAAAATCACCATGTCTATTTAGTTCACGAATAGGAGCATTATTTAATCGGGGTTTAGGTATAGTTTGTTTGAGCATAGTCGCCGCCAAGGCATTGGCTATATAAGCTTTTGTATTGTCGGGTACGGACGTTTTTAGTTGAGAAGCGGAATTTGAAAAAATATTATTCTAGTTAAAACAGAGCTTTTAATACCAGAACGAAAGCGCTAAATTAGAAATTGTAGAAGTTTTGGTCGATCAGCTGTTCATATCGAAATTTTACGAAAATCAAAAATATTTTTCTAAAAATCAGGTAAGTGTTTAGTTCGAGAGAGACTGTTGAAATGTGCATTTTATCTTAATAAATTTTATTTGTATCATTTTTTTTTAGATGTAATCAGCGAAATTAAAAGTTAATTTTCCAGAAAAATTTCACTTATTATAAAAAAACTTTTTTTCTGTGTCTTGGAGCTCTCGTATGGCCCTGTATATCATTGGAAAATTGTTTACAGACCTTAGAATCTTTATTAACTTTATTTATTTCCATACACGAGAGATGTTTCTGCGCGAGTGGAAAAATTTATTCTGGCCGTGTATACCACGCCATTTAAAACTCGACGTTTTATCTTTTACATGTAAAAACATAAAAAGATTGGTTTCTGATACGGACTTAGTTATTAGGCTGAATTTTCGTGTTTTGTTTATTGATTGTGTGGACAATGCTAGATTATGTTTTCTTACTGTTTTATGAGTGTTTTTAAAAAGGTATTTAGTATTAGTTATTTAAATTGGAACTGACGAAATTTTATAGTTTGTTCAAATAATACGATTTCACAACTGCTACGATTTCACGAAAACTGCTTTCCCTGCCTGTTCAACTCTCATATTTAAATTAAAATTAAAAGGGAACTGACCACAATGAGAAATAAATAACATTTGCTCTAGTTGCTAGGAGCCTTCTAGATTATAAGGAACATTCAAGGGTTATAAATAGAAAGTACTGTAGTGTTGTCAGCGGTTTATTTAAAACTCTATACATCGCAAACAAGGACAGATATGAAGATGAATTAATGTCAAGAATTAAAGAGCCTTGTATATCATGGCATAAGAGAACATGTTCTTAAAAATTCGCAAATGCGAGATTAATTGTCAAATTTAATTTATTGTCCAGGAGTGGATTTTATTTTGATATCTTAAGAGCAATGTTACCATATCATTTCTCAAGTGATATTTGTGCAAAATTTGAGGTAAATTGGATAAATTGTTTTTTAATAATATATTTTACATATTCGATTTTTACCAAAATATTATCAAGTCATCTCCATACGGCCCCTAATTTTTAACCAAAATTTGAACTCAATCTTGTAAGTAACTTTTTAACCAAGCCGAGAATTGACAATCAGACAGACAGGCCGACGAAATTGAGAAAACGTATTTAAAACCTGGGAAGATGTTTTTTTCACGATTACAAACATTTTATTTGGCCGCCATTTTTTTCGCCATCTTGACTTCAATCAACAGTTTTAACAGCTCATCTCTATATCACACTTAATCCTTGCACCAAATTTGAAATGAATCTAAAAAGTAGTTTTTCGAGCTGATTTTTCTGAATATTTTATTAGGCCGCCGCCATTTTAGATTTGTATCAAAAGTTGATTTCTACGTTGTAATATAATGGGATATCTTAATTAAAACAACCGCGGTTTTAAATAAACTATTATTTTTCTTTCATACGAAGATCATCGTACGCCTCGTTCTCCCTCAGACCTTTGTGTCTATCATTACCATAACTTTTTCATGAATCATCAAGCTTTTCGTTAAACTAGGTATATATAATAATTTGTATGGTATCAAGGTATAACATATCCTACATCTCTTCATTTTTATAGAAATATAGAAATAGTCGTTTTCTAATTATCTGTACACATTATATAAATCTAATACCATATCAATTACAAAGTATACTAACTACTTAATCTAACGAGTTTAGTATTGCGCGATAAGTCCTAAATCGAATCTAGGTGTTAAACTATTTTAAATTGTATATACGGATACAAATTACATACAAAAATTTATACCTATGTACAATTAGGGTTAAACTTAAACAGAACTTAAATGTAAAACTAATACCTAATGCCTAATATATTTGAACTAAATAGAGAAATCATTACTACCTAAATGAGAAGATATATTTACTACTCATCTGTAATAGGGTTACCCATCTTCCATTCTTCGCTAATTTTTTTTTAAAATGAACTACGTTTTTCCTAAGAACCTGACCCGTTTCATCATTTTCAACATGGATATCTGCGCCATTTTTACTTGTGACAGTGTGTGGAATGGGATCGAATGTGGGCGTCAATTTATTTGATTTTATCATATTTTTAATAAATACTTTATCCCCGCATTAAACGTTTGCATCTCGAGCTTTTTGTTTGATCCGCGCACTGTTTACGTTTCTTTTTTTCCAATGCATAGCGATCGGGTACCTCTTCCTCAACAATATTTTCTAATAACTTATCTCTAACTGACGCCCAAAAAATAATTCAGATGTGTTCTACCCGTGATCGTATGAGGTGTGCCATTATACATAACGAGGTAATCTAGAAGGTCACTTTTCCAATCTTTTTTATATAATTGGCTTATTTTTAACCGTTTTAAAATCACGATTTTGGCGCTCTGCCTCACCATTTTGTTGAGGTCCATATGGTATTGTATTAAAAAGAGTAATGTTCCTATTTTTTGCAAAAGTTTTTAAATCCCCAGCTCGTAAATTGTTTTTCATTATCTGCGGTAATGGGAAAACCCACTTGAGAAAATATTTCTTCCAACGTTTGTATGGTTTCAGTAGATGTAATTTCTTTCAATATTTTTATTTCCTTGTACCTATAGTAGAAGTCGAAAACACCTAGTAAATAGTCATTGCTGGGAAGAGGCCCATAAAGTCTATCGCTCAACCCAAGAACAAGTCGGCAATTGGCGGCGTTTGAGTGGTTGTGGTCGTAGGAGATTAGGCGCTGAGACTAATGTACATCCTTGGCAGTTGGAAACATACTTTTTTGCCTCAGAATCGATCTTTGGCCACCAGACTTTTGTTCGAAGGCGTTTCTTCATTTCTACAATACCAGGACCGCCTTCATGAGCAAGTTCCAAGGTACGCTTTCGAAGTTTCTGAGGGATATTATTTTTATTTCTTCCAGTGAAATGGCGACCAGTTTTAGATATTCAATGTGAAGATGATAAATAAATTCTTTTGCGAATGGCTGATCAGGAATCTCATAAAAACATAGCCTCGATAACGGATCTGCGATATTACTTTTTTCAGAGAGGTATGTTACTTTGAATCTAAAGGACTGCAGTCTTAACACCCACCTTTTAATTCGGGTGCAAGGTTTAGATTTAGGATTAATTATTATTTCCCAACAAAATTAACTAAGCCCAAAAAGCTCTATAATTCGTCAACGGTTCTGGGAGAACGAAATCGTTTTATTGCCGTTATGCGTGTTTCTAACGGTCTAATGCCATTTTTGGATAAAACGTAATCTAAAAAGTCTACGTACGTCTCATTAAAGATGCATTTTTCTCATTAAATAGCCCCTCATACTTTTTTAAAGTATTTAAAGTTTAGTCTAACCTTAGTCATGTTGTTCCTTATTCTCCCCATATAATATAATGTTATCTGTAAAATTCACTGTCCCCGGACAGTCTAATAATATTTTTTCCATAATTTTTTGGTAAATTTCCGAAGCACATTTAATTCCAAAGAAAAGAAAACCTTTTGTACCGAAAGTCCTTTATTTGTTATAAAAGTAGATATATATTTAGATCTTTCTGAAATTTCCACTTGGTGAAATGCATTTCTTGTATCTGAATGGGAGAATAAGAAAGCTTTTCTCAGTTGCTTTATCAGGACATCCATCGTCGGTAAAGGATGATTCTCTCGAGATATGGCTTTATTGGCCAGACGCGTATCTATGCAAATCCTAAGTTCTCTATTTTCTTTTAATATGGGAATAGGGAATATCCATTTCGACGACTCATTAACCTGTTCGATAAGATCTAAATGCAGTAGGTCTTGTAGAGCCTTTCCTACTTTGGCCTCGAGAGGAATTGGAATTCTCCTGTAAGGCCGACTAACAGGTTGAATATTTTAGTCAATTGGGATATCGACCATTATATTTTTAAACTTGGGAAATGGAGAGGCAATAGAGTTTATTTTTATTTCTATTTTTAAGATTCCAAGGGAGGTAGTGGTATCTTTACCTAGCAAGCATTTCGAACCCTCCTTTATTACGTAAAAAATAGCATTTTCTATTTTATTATTAGCTCTGATTTCAGCAGGAACCCATGATTGTCAATGGCGTATCACATCTATATGCTAAACATTTTTTATTCACGGTTTTTTTTATTTGTAACTTTTAATTGTTTCTCTTTTAAGCTTTCCCACGTTTTATCGTTTATAATATTATTCTTACTACCCGAATTGACAATCATAGGTATAATGTTGCCCCCTACCTCACATGGAATTGCGATGTCGCTGTCTAAATGAAAAACATATTCAACATCTTCCCCGGTGTCACTATTTATATTATTTATTTACCCTTTTAAGTTAAATTTTGTTTGAATTTCTCTGGGAAGGGTACTTTTAAGTTTAGACTTACAAAATTTTCTAAAATGCCGCACAAAATTGAATTTAGCGCAGGTTTCATTTCTAGCCGGACACTTTGGATCCTGTGAATCGCGTGGTGTGCTGAATCTTATTTACATTACTAGGTACACTTGGTAAATTCTTACCGGTTTCATCAAGTTTTTGCATTTACCGATCCACAGACTCCAAAGGGTTGGCCTCAAATATAATATTGCTAAGCGCAATACTATCACCCAATGATAAAATTTTTCGTCTTAACTCTTTAGATTTACATTTTTTGCTTCGTTAGAGCTATTTTATAAGCGTCTACTTCTTGGTTTTCCGCCAGGGTTGCGTCGACATCTGCGCAGGGCAAGCTGTAGAAAATTTCTTGTAGCGCTATTCCTCCATAATGTAAAAAAAAGCTCGTTTTTTTTTATAGTGTCGGTTATATCTAAAGCCGCCAGATAAATCTGTAGCACCCTTTTCCACTTTTTCCATCTGGTGCCAAGCGAGAACGGGTCGCCTTCACACTGAAATTGTTCAATACCTGACATGAGCCATTTCTATAAAGTACAATATGTATATGGAAAATATTTTATTTATTATTTTTTTCCAATGAAAAAGAATTATTTTACATAAAAAGTTTTTTTGTATATATATATATATATATATATATATATATATATATATATATATATATATATATATATATATATATATATATATATATATATATATATATATATATATATATATATATATATATATATATATATATATATATATATATATATATATATATATATATATATATATATATATATATATATATACATATATGTACAAGTAGATGCACCCTTTATATTCGCGCTCATGATATTATTATTATTATACCAACGTTCGCGTGCATAATTTATGAACCTTTCCATAGACTCATTAAGATTATTTTTGTTTATGTTAGATTTTAGATAGAATAGCTGGCTGGGAAAGAAAGCCTAGACTATTTTCCGTCTTTTATCGCGTTTTTACTTACATTAAATGTGTGGTTTTTAAGAAAAGTTAGCATAATTACCAATAAGTCTTACATACAGCATTTTTCTCCAAACAATGCGGTTACATCACAATACTGCCACGCAGATTACATAAGAATATGGATGTGTCACCGATGGCGCAACAGCATCGTTAAGTGAAAAATTGTTTATGCATTATTCCATATGGAAAAGTTATAAATCTTAATCTTATGTAGATCTACATGCTTGAAAATTTATCATATATGGATAATATGTACGTTCGTACATACTTGAATTTGGATAAGTATCCCATTGTTAATTTTTAATTTAATTTATCTTTTACACCCCTCTTTGAGTACTTAATTTGTGTTTTTTTCCCGATTTATAAAAACCGCTTACACCTTTTGTGTAATTTTTCTTCATGCCTGATTATCAACCAGGAACCTTATTTAATTAATTTGTCTATTTAATAACAAGCTTACCTCAAATAAGCTCCTTGGACATTTGACCAATTATTTTTGTATATTTTATTTTCCATAACGGCCCCGGCAAAATAGCCCGCTGAATCTTTTGTTTCTTTTATTTCTATTTAAAAGCTTATTTTTCAACAAGCTCCTCGGATAGTTATCCAATTTCAAAATATATAAAGACAATATGCAAATAGCATTAAAGAATAATCTCTTTTTTTTATAATGTACTTACTTTTCAATTTTTTTGGGCCATCACACAGTAATAATAACTTTTTCTCGTCGCCAATCTTATATACTGGGATATCTTAACTAAAACACCCGCGACTTTAAATAAACTAATTATTTTCTTTCATACGAAGATCATCGTACAGTCACCCGACCATAAGTGCCTCGTTCTCCCTCGAAACTTTGTCTCCATCATTACCATAACATTTTCATGAATCATCAAGCTTCTCGTTTTTTTATAATAATCTGTATGGTATTAATATCCTACATACGTAATACTTGATTTTAATACAAATTTTGAAATCAATTGGATAATTAGTTTTTAATAACAGTTGTTTAAACATTTCACTAGGTCGCCCTTTTGTCCTGTCATTGGATTTTTACCAAAATGTTACTAGGTTATCCCTACATGACCTTTAATTTTTGACCAACATTTGTAGTCAATTAAGTAAGTAGTTTTTTAATTATGCCGCGGACAGACAGAAACAAGATCTTTTTTTTTCTTCTCGTTTTCCGGCATCTAGGACCCTGAAACGTGAAGATCTACAGACATCTCGGAGCTTCATTTGTTTCACGATTACAATACTTTTGTCGACGAGGGCAGTAAAAACAACTCAAAAAATCGGTAAATGTCCTTTACCCGGAGCTTCCCTCATTATGAACATTTCCTTTTATTAGGAATAGTGTGAACCAATTTAGTTCAGTACATAGATATTTAGAAACATATACATACTGTCTTTTCAAACATTTTTATTGGTCGCCATTTTATTCCAATATATTGGATCTCTTCCAAAATTTTACCAGTTTCTACCTATGCCATAGTTAATTTTGGGCATAATTTAAAATGAATTTAAGAAGTAGTTTTTAGATTGACATACATCGCAATTTTGTTACGTCATTTTGAAGTCGCACCAGTTTATCTTTATACCATATTTAATTTCACTCCAAAATTTATAGTCAATTTAATAAGAAGAATTTTTTACGTAATTTTTTTTAACATGATATTTGGCTGCTATTTTGTTCCGCTATCTTGAATTCGTAGAACAATTTTACCAGCTTATCTTTATATAACACTTAATGCTTGCACATAATTTCAAATTAATCTAATAACTAGTTTTTTTAGACTGGGTTTTTAAATATTTTATTAAGCCGACATTTTAATTTCCTATTTTATATTCATACCAAAATGTTACAAGTCCATTCTTAGGTAACACTTTATTTTTTTCCAAAATTTGAGGTAAATTGAGTTATTAGTTTTTGTAGTAATAATTTTTTAACGTTTCACTAGGCCGTCATCTTGTTCCGCTATATTGAATTTCTAGCACAATATTACTAGGTCACCTCCATATGAGCCTTAATTTTTGGCTAAAATTTGTAAATCTGATGAGTAGTTTTTAAGCTATGCTACGAACTGGCAGACAGACAGACAAACCGACAGATGGACCTACGGAAATTATAAAACAGATTTTTTGGCATTTAGGGACGCTAAAACACGAAAAACCTGAGAGGGTGATTTTTTCAGATAACAAACATTTTATTTGGCCACCATTTTAAATGGATACCACAGTTTCACTAGTGTATCTCTATTCTGAAATTAGTTATAGCACACATTTTGAAATCAGTCCATTAAGTAGTCTTTCTGGCTGAATGTTTAAATATTTTATTAAACCGGCATTTTGTTCTGCCATCTTGGATTTGTATCAAAATTTTACCAGTTGATTCCTACATAATACTGGATTTTTGTGCAAAATTTGAGATAAATTGGATAATTAGTTTTGTTAGTAATAATTTTTTTAACGTTTCACTAGGCCTCCATCTTGTGCCAGTATAGTGGATTTTAACCAATATATTACCAGGTCATTCCCATAGGCGCCTTAATTTTTCATTTAAATTTTAAATCGATCTGATGAGTAGTTTTTAAGGTATGTCGCGAACTGACAGACAGACAGACAGACAAACCGACAGACGGACCGACGGATTTGATAAAACATATTCTTTGGCATCGAGAGGCCAAAACGCGAAGATATGAAGATAGGTAAAACGTAATAGGGTCATTTTTTCAAATTACAAAAATTTTATTTGGCCGACATTTTGTTTCGCCATCATGAATTAGTACCACACTTTTACTAGTTCACCTCTATACCACAATTAGTTATGGCACAAAATTTGAATCAGTTCATTAAGTAGTTTTTTCAGGCTGAATTTTTTAATATTTTATTAAGCCACCATTTTGTTTCGCAATGTTGGATTCGTTCCAAAATTTGACTAGTTCATTTGTAAATGCGATAAGTTTTTTCTTAGTAACCATTTTTTTAACATTTTACTAGGCCGCCATTTTGTTTTGCGATATTGGATTTTTACCAAAATGTTACCAGGTTATCGTCAAATGACCCTTTATTTTTGACCAAAATTTTAAGTTAATCGGGTAAATAGTTTTTTAGCTATACCGCGAACAGACAGACTGACAGATCGACAGACCGACAGACAGACGGAATGGAGAAAACATGTTTTTCGTCATTTAGGGACCCTAAAACGTAAAGATCTGAAAAAATCTCGGAGTGTGATTTTGTCACGATTACAATACTTCCCTTTTATGAGGGAAGCAAAAATTATTTCCAAAACTGATGAATTTTCAAAACATAGTTATTGATGCTTCTGACGAATCATTGGGTATTTTAGGCACTTTAAGTAGTTCTAGTGTATCAGGAAAAAGTATTCTATTTTTGCAATTGGGTAACCTTCGTGAACTTGATATGAATGGATCCAAAGAAACAAGGAGACTTCTTTTAAATTAGTCATCCTTGATGCAGTTCTACAAAAATCTTTCCAGTATTATTTTTAATATTTTTATTTTTTGCTTCTTGTGTTTCCTCAGATAATTGCCCTATGAACATGAAATAATAATTCATAATTTTGGAGCAGTGTATTAAGTTTTATGCACGGTAGCTGGCATTACATAACAGGGATACAAGGAGGCATAAAATTTTGCTATTTTTGATAAAAATATCCTAAATTTATTTGGATCAATCTCAAATAATGACGACAAAGTTTGCAACCTCCTAATTATAGTAAAATTGAGTTTGCTTATTTTTGCAACTATTTCTGCTCCCTCTGTTCTGTATTCCTGTTATTAGAACTACAAAATCTGGTTTGTGTTTGTCCACATTTAGCTCCATTTGAGAATACAATTCCTGGATACGTTTCTTTGATGTAGATGCCTATAGCATATCTTTAACAATTCTAGCTTGCCACTTTGAAAGATTCGTTTTATATGCTGATTGTATATCGTTAATGAAATATTTAAAAGGAACCAGATCACTTATTTGAAGATCAATATTTTCATTTTCCCGAAGAGTAAGCTTGGTGTTTTCACGCACAAATTGTAGTTTTAGAAGAATTCTGAATTCTGTCAGATAAAATTTTAGCTTTCTTTGCATTCTAGTTCAATGGGTACCTATGATGTTAGAGTTACACTGCTGTCCGATGCATTTATAGTTTGAACTGACTGACCAGATGATCTATAAACTCTTGCATTGGTTCTTGAACCTGAATAATTCTTTGACAAGTATGATGAGCAGAAACTATAATTTTATTTTATATACTTTGTTCGCCTCAAGGATTTCTTCGTTTGCAGGATATAAGTGGCAGTGTTTTTCTCTAACCTGACTTCTAATTAAGTTATATTAGCTTTTACTTAATTTTGTGTTAATTATTAACGATAGTGCTTCATCACCACTTAATTTAGAATAACTTCTTGTTTGGACATTTACTGCATTCAAAAATTTAGGATTAAAACAGGAGATTTAAACTTTTGTACTTTTTAAGATTTCTTATTATTCTTTTAAATCTAATGTTCTGATATGTGAATGGGAAATTCTTAACCTGATATTTTTTCAGGGTAATTTTGCAATATATCTGAAAGGTTTTTATGACTGAAACTCACATATTCCTCCATATCTGTAATCAATTTATTCAGTTTTAGATAGACTCTAAATAACCGTTTTAACATTACTGTTAGTGTAATTATTATTATTTGTTACTGTTATTCTTCTAATTTCTTACTAACACTAATAAAGCCTAAACTTATCAGTATCTAACTGTAAACACCACTTTTAGTCAAAAGTGTAAATATATATTGAGTTTTATTTTTTAACTGGCAATATAAATTATTAGAGGTTAAAATAAGGGCATTTTAGAAGACGCTATTGACAGCGGACCCTATACAAAAAGTTTTTTAGATTATTGGTAGTTAATATACCTTGTGAGAGTACATACACTGGAATTTTCAACCTAAGATTTTAATAAAGCACACTTTATAATAACCACTTATAACTATTTTGAAATTATTACTTACTTCTATATTTAATATTCACAACAAATGAGTATATTGCATAATTTTATGAAATATGATTTACTATTTTATTTGAATTCTCGCACAACGAATTCAACAACACTAATTAGAGGTCTATTTTAAGGTCTCTCGTCAGTAAAAGACAAACTCCGGAGATTATTATTTTCAGGTCCACGTTATTTTTGAAGATATTTTACAAAAAAAATCCGATTTTTTGCCACAAAATCCGGAAAGTCGACCAGTGTGAAACATACTATTATCCAAGCGATATTTATACAAAACTAATAGTTATAATATTCGGACACTGTCTTTTGGAAATTTTTGTTTTCAAACTATATTTGAATAGAATGCTATACTAAAAAACATTTAGTAATCGAACTTTTGGTCATTCAAATTTTATATAATTTGATTTTTTTTTCACTTGAAATAAGTGTTTTTCCAAAATAAACAAACTTCTAAATTTAAATAAAAACCTATGACTATCAACGTTTTAGATTATTCAAGTGAAAAATAGGCAAGAGAAAAAAATTACATTAAACAAGAATTTGTACGCCATCGGTAGTTTCCCTTGCTATAAATTGTCATATATATAATTTCTCGTGCTTGACTACGGAGTATTTTACACTCACACAAGAAAATGCATCAGTTACCTATGACACTGGTAAAGCGTCGCCAGATCACGTGATAAGTTACGCGATAAAGGCAAGCCTTGTCATCGCCACCAATATTTCTGATTCTCTGTCTACTCTGATTAAAGCAAAAGTAGAAAGATACTAACGCGACCAGTACTATTATATAGTAACAAAAAGACTTTTTTTGGGATGACTGCTATAGCACATTGAAATTTGGCCAACTGTGGATACGTGTTTCTGGCTTAAGGTCTTCATCAGTACAGGTAACTAGTTTTGGCTGCATATCCCAGTTGCTCTCTAGGCGAATGCGCTCTCTTTCTGTGAACCATATCAGTCTGTGATACTGAATGACAATGTATGATATTGCTGGATTAATAGTGGAAAACATAGTGTAAGTAAATTTCACGAAGTTCTTATGTTATGTATGGAAATAACTGGAGAAAATAAATGAACAAAATACATATTAAAACTATTGTCATTAATGGCGCAAATTTGTTTAAGATTAACATTATTGTTTATTATAAAAATATCATGAATTTATTCAAATAAGATAACTCGTTGAAGTACACTATCACTAATTTTGAGAAGTACACAAAGCAAATTGTCAAAAAGTAAAAATAAATGTTTTCAGACAGCTGAAGTAAGAAAGAAGTATAGGTTTTTTATTCTAGTGAGTCATAAGGTTTAGAATCAAATAAAGACACAAAGATCATATATTGAACAAAGAGGTTATGTCGTTATTGTCCAATACATGGTCTGTCATAAATGCAAACAAGTATTACGTTTACCCAAACATAACATTACTGGGTTATGATAGATTATTACTTACCCCATATGATAATATCCACAAGCACCTGACAACAGTCACCAATGTATCTCCGGAATTTAAACTAATAAAAACTGCATGTCGTAAAAAACTTGTTATAAAATAGAATATAATAAGCAGCAATATAGCTCCGAAACAACTATTTATGTGCTGGGCATAGTCGCATAAATCATTGTGAAAATATCGGTAGCTCTTTATTTGACTAGTACTATTTCCGACCAGAAGATTCTCGTTGAAACGTATAATTTTCTTTTTAATGCTATTTATAAGCATAAATATAATAAACAGGCCGGAACTAAGTCGAAATGTCAAAAAACCATCGACAAAGAGAACTGTTAAACAATAATTTGTATCTTTGGTTCTTTCCAGTTGCGTACGCAAGATGCTTACAGTGTTAATCAAGTGAACTAAAAGAAAAACGGTACAATGAGCAATAAATTCGGATCTTCTCGTGATTTCATTTAGTATATCTTGAAAAATTTTAGACATTTTTTCATGCTTAAAAAGAGTAATCGCAGATATATACACATTAGCGATGTAGAGGAAAACAAAAGAAAAATCATAAACTACTCTGGACGATGTAGGAATTCTTTGAAATACGGAGTCCTTGACAACAATAGTAAGTGGTCCAACTATGACTGTAAACAGCATAAATAGCCATGAGCAAATCCTAAAAGCTAAAAACCATTTAGGGTTTTTTAATTTTGAGCAAGGTGGAAACAGAACAAAAACAATATTAACACATAATAAAACACAAGAATATTTCTGCTTCATTTTTCAGAAGCACTATGTTAAATGATTTATCGCGTACAGTTTTATCACGATAATGGCAGTAGAAAAATAAAAAGCGATGACCGTATTGATGATGGATTGCGTGCTTGCCTTGAGAAATTTAAGCCTCTGCTTCTACGTAATTGTTTTATAACCTGCGAGTGGGATAATTTTACCCTTTATCAAATATTAACAGTAATTAAATTACCAACGTTTTTTGTTTGATCTAAAGGGTATTGTTGAATCGTGTGCTACGCGGGTAGTTTTTAAAGATTTAACTTTTATTAATTTTAAGATAATGTAGTTTATAGTATTAAATAAATAAATATAAGTATATTGGAAAATAAAAAAGTAACGTTAAGTAATAAATATTATAAAAAAATCGTTAAAACAGCAAATCTACAATACTACAAAGAAGTTCGCCGTCGAAAGGCAAGCTGTCTAGTATACATGCAAATACCGTCAGCTCAATGCACCGGAGAGTATAGGGGTGGCCACCAGTTATCTGACGAAGTAGAGACCTCCTGTATGTAACACTAACAAGAAATGAAAACCCTATGGGCTAAATAAAACAACAAATTAAAAAAAAAAACAAGCTATGTTCACCTAAATGGTTAGTCCAGGTTAATGTATTTTTAAACGTGCAAATCAAGAAGTACTAATAAAACAATATGCCACCCAATCTTTTGGACTTGTATGGTGTAGTTGCAGGTACCAAGAGGTTGATGGTATCAAAAGAACCGATACCAAGTAGTAGCTAAATCCAATAAGTTGGCGGGTTCGAAAAGGTGCAAGTACTAGAAACCAAAACCAAAAATTTAGCCGGTACCAAAGAATCACCATTTCTAAAAGGTTCGCCCGTTCTAAGAACCTAAGAAGATAAAATATATTTTAAAATTTAAACTTCTCAAAAATAAATAGAACAAAATGTGACTATATTAAAATCAAACCCTACTGTAAATGAAGAATCAATTTTACTCTATCAGAGCAATTCTTTCAACATTAATTAAATCTTAAAATTATAAATCCAGTATTACTAATCAACATGCTTAAGTCAATCCAAGGCTTTACCTTCAAATCTTTTCATCTAATAAATTAATAAAATTAAAATTAACATGATGAACCTAGTTATACCGATTAACCCAACATAATTACCAAACAAATAAAAGATTAATTAATAATGTATTAAGTTTTGAAGATCTAGAATGATATAATATAAGATTACGTAATCTAACATCCCAATAAATATGTACAGCTAATTAAAAAATTTATAAAATACCAAGTCCCAATATAAACAAATAAAAGTAAAGTTTATCAGTAATAGTGTTAACTTATACCTACGTTAATTATCTCTATTAATTCCTGAATTATTTCTATTAATTCCAAACATGAAATATGAAAATCAATTTGGATTTATCCTTGTTTAAAGCTAGTTATATAGTGACGTTAATAAAAACCTATAGTTTTAGAAATATCCTAGAAATGGAAAACCTTACTTCCAAGATATCTACAAGACATTTATCCTAATATTTTCTACACAAGCGCCACCTTAAACCCTTCTTTCCCTGAAAATGCTATTAGATCTAATAGATTTTAAAATTCCTATAGCCGTGTATTTAACTATAACCAGAAGATTCATCTGTATCACGCGGATATTCTTAGCTATATAGGTTTGCCTTAAAAAATCATAATGGCTGGAATACTACGACATTTAGTCCAACATAAAAATAAAATATATTTTCATATGAATTTCCTAAGACAGAACATGCACAAATTATTGGTCGTTAAACTTTCAAGGAGGGCCTTGTCGACGCAACTTTAAAATAAATGTTTTGACTTGAGTTAGTACAATTTTTTGCTTTTAAGTTCTTATAGTTAATGGTATCCAGAGAACATATCACTTAGATCAGGGCATTTTTATATTAACATGTATCTACCATTTTCTTTTTGTTAATATAAGTTATCTCTTCGTTTTCGAAAATATTAAATTTCACAAATCCTTACGAGTTTTTGGGTTCAGCTAGATGTAATATATTAACACTTATAACGGATTGATGAGATATTTGTAGAAGAGATAAGTGTAAGTTAATGAAACGATAAATATATTTAAGAATTTTTTATGAATGCGTTCAAGAAGTCGATAGGGCTAGAATTCTTAAGTGCATTGGCTTTACGGCTTATTTAAAAATGTACCTAAAGATCTCTTAAGATAGGGCTTTTTAAGCTTTGAGACGTACTTACCAACCTCTTGAAAAAACCCTTAGACTTAAAAAATGTTTTATGAGAAGGTTTATGAAAAGATTTTATGAGTAAATTGAAAATCTATATAAGGATTAAATTGTTTTTTGGGTTAGGCAAAACCTTTCGTAATAGGCATGTTTACCTAGCATTAACAAAAAGAAATATATAGAAAATCCCTATTTATTGCTTCAAATTTAATCATAATACCAGCTGCCATCATTCAAAGTTTGTACTGTTCCAAATGGATACTAACTCTGTAATAAAGTGAAATTATTACAATTGAATCTGGTTAGTTTGAGTTAAAACTCAAAAATGTATAACCTTTTTCAAAAAAGTAAAGACATTTAGGGGCTTGATGAAGCCCAAAATTTAGACAAAACGTACAAAAATATATTTAAATTTTAACGTAACTAACTCAAATACTATAGTTTCCTTAAATCAAATCAGAAACTGCAAATATCATGGATTGGAAATAGTCCAGTCAAACTGCCAAAAAAAGGACGAAAATGAAAAACTTCTCTAAATGGTACTTTTTTGGAAAACAAGATTTTAAGTGTAGATGAATCTGCGCGAGAGGCGAGACAAAACCTTTAAAAATGGCGATTTTCGTAATTTTTTACGTCTTTAAGCAAATTTTTTACAGCTATTTTAAGTTGTATATGAGCAAATCAAAATTGGCCTATGAATTTTGATTAAGGACTTAAAAATACAGAGTTTGAGTCTTATGGGATGACATTTGATATATTTAAACCCGAGAAATCAGCTATTTTTTGCCGTTGTTTTGTATTTTGAAACAAAATTACTATCAAACCATTGAACCATTTTTAATAACGGATAATTTAATAGATCCAACCCGAAAGTTAGCCATTTTTTAGCAATTTAAGGTTCATTTAAATATTTCAAAATTAGTCAAATTTTACGAAAATGAATTTTCTTCAAAGCTCTTTTATTCTAACTATTTTTGTTCGATCAAACTGTTTATAAACCTTGTTGGCCCTTTATTCCTTAGACTCTAAGCTATTTGAAACCTTACAGAGGTCATTTTGACCAGTTACGCCCGAGAAGTCATTATTTTAAGCTCAATTTTTGCGTTTTTTTTTAAATTTTGCGTCTTTTCATAAATAAATATTTTTTTTTAGTGTTATCGTACTTAAAGTTGCAAATATTTCTATAAATGTATAAAACAGATCATAATCAACATTTTAAGAGGTTTAAGAAGCAATTTGGCCATTTGGGCCTAAAAAATCGTAATTTTTAGTTCAGTTTTAACTTATTTTGAGAAAAATTGTCGTATTTTTCATAAGCAAATTCAATTTTCTGGTGTTTTCCTCATATTTCCACTAATTAACATTGTTTGATTTTTAAAAACAAACATTTTAAGGGATTTTAGAATTAGTTATGATTACTTGGTCCCAAGGATTCGTTATTTTTACTTCATTTTCTATTCTTTTTCGTTTAATGTTATATTTATCATACATATATTTTCTTAGGGTTCAGTGACACTATCAGTTACAAATACTCATTTGAATTTATCAAACAGCTCATAGTAAGTATTTTAAGGGATTTTAAAAGCCATTTTTAATATTTGGGTCCGAGAACTCCACATTTTAAGCTCCATTTTCCCGTTTTCACGTAAAATTTCGCCATATTTGATGAATTAATTTTTTATGAGTGCTGTCGTATTTTAATTTATAAACATTTAGATCAAAATACAAGAGTTCTAACCAAGTTAGCATCATCAGCAGATGATATAAACTAAAGTAACTTATCCTAATCGAGCCTATTTATGGGTAAATGTGGTCACACTTGGTTGCACCCGACTGCACCGTTGTCAAGTAAACAATAGAGGGGACTATAGAGAATAGGCCCTGTGTCTTTATTTAGTGCTTTCTTACCACATTCGTTTTAAAGAACACATGGCACATTTAAGATACGGAAGAACAGAAAAGTCAAGCGTTGCCCAACAAAACAATCACGAAATAGGAATAATATATATAATAATAAATAATAATCTTAAGTTGATTAAAAATGTATCTAATAATAGATTATTGGATGCATTTGAGAGTATAGAAATAGTTAAATGTGGTAAGAAAGCACTAAATAAATACAGAGGGCCTATTCCTTATAGCCCCTCTATTGTTTACTTGACAACTGTGCAGTCGGGTGCAACCAAGTGTGACCACATTTACCTATAAATAGGCTCGGTTAGGATAAGTTACTTTAGTTTATATCATCTGCTGATAATGCTAACTTGGTTAGCGAAACGCGCGTCCAGAACGTAACAAGTTGTGGTGTATTGTGGTTAGAACTCTTGTATTTTGATCTATCTTTCACCACAGGTTCCAGTGTTAGGTCTAAAATATTTATTTTAAAATATATATCGGTATATTATAAATCTTTTTAGAGATTTAAAAAGCCATTTTCCTAACTTGGGTCTGAAAATAGTACTTTTTAGTTCAAAACGCAAAAATGGAGCTTAAAATGCCTCCAGGGAACCAAATGTTAAAACTGGCATCTTATATCCCTTAAAATGTTTGTTATGAACTGGTTTGAAAATTTAAATGAATATTTGTCAGTTATAGTACAAATTTAAGAAAATTTATTTATTTACCAATAAACGCAAAATTTTAATAAAAGAAGAATCGGAAATGAAGTAAAAATGACGAATCCTTAGGACCAAATGGTCAAAATTAATTCTAAAATCCCTTAAAATGTTTGTTTTTAAGTACTAAACACATTTCATACAAAGTTAATGAGTGAAAGTATGAGAAAACAAATTGAATTTGATAGTGAAAAAAGCAAAAATGAGCTAAAAATTACATTTGCAATTAAAAGTACATTCCAGATAGTTATATAAAAAGCTATGACATTACGTTAGATATTTTAGTCACTTAAAAATCAACAAAGGTTAAATAAATATTTTGAAATAATAACCATACAAAAAAACAAAAAATGTAGAGTTAGTTACTCACCCCCAAATATTTGTCGCTAATGACAGCTGAAGTTATCGCGGCAGACAGGTGACGTCTTGACGCTGCGAGGCATTATAACTATATTATATTAGAATTATTACGGTATCCAGGGTATTATAAAGCCAATAACGCTTGAGGTTGACACTATACCCTTGTTTATGTACAGATAGTTGTTCAACGCTGAGGTAGTACTGGACATCACTACTAGATAGCGAGTACACCAAATGTGTTCATTCATAAATTTTTACTACTAAAGACGTGGTGGGATAGGGGAACTACCCCTGATTTTCGAAAAGACGGCGTTGTCAAAGTGAACTCGTTATGCCAACAATAAAATATAACTGCCTTTAAGATTTTTAATTTTTTTTTGTTCGAAAGTTATTATCCTTGTCTATATATGCCCATCTACAAACAAGATTACTATCTTTCTTTGATGATGTAAGTGCGCTGATAAATGTCATAATAACTGATAACACTATTTTCGACAGCTAATTGGATATTCAATTTTTTTGCACTTGGCAACATAGTGTAGTCGCTATCGATCAACCAAACACTGCAAAACTTGTCACAAAAAATGGATCGTTTAACTAAACATGAAAATAGACAACAAAGGCCGTACATTTTCTTGGAATGTTAATCGTATTATTCCTTTCAGTTACAAACTTGATTTTGTTGTTTGTAGTGAAATAGATTTAACCAATATCAAAATTACAAGATAAATCTGAATCTTATTTTGGGAGATACCTACCTATAAGTAATTAGAGACTCGATACATTTGATTGTAACTTAAAGTAAATCCAAAATTTGAAAATTGCCGTTACTTATTAATGTCTCATGTAGAGCTGTATAACAAAATTTCCAAAAATATCAACGATCCATGTGTTAAAAAAAGAACGCCCCCATAAAAACAAGCGACTAAAAAAATATTTTGACGTCTTTTCGTTAACTTTCGGTTGTATATTGTGTTAGGTTGTGTTGGTACTAAATAAAATATATTTTTAATACAAAATCGCACTATATTAAATAGATATTTTTAATGTGCTTATAATTTTGGTGATTTGGATTAAAAAGATTATTCAGAAGAAGCGTGCACCAAAAAAGATCATTTAATGTTATTAAAGTGTACAAAATTTAAAACTGTCGTCTTTATTGGTTCAGTATGAAATTTCAATTTTTATAAAGGTTAATTTCTACCGCGACGAAATATAAAGAACAAGGCACTAATCACCCTGAAAAAAATGATGGTTCGATTGAGCAGATTTCAAGGAAAATTTTGGGGTACTGAGAAATAATACGAATATAAATGAGTTGATTTATGTAAACTCACTGTACAGTTATTATACATAGTGTATCACAAATTACTGTTGATTGGTAGATTTGCTTTTACCTCATTTTAAAATTGAGCTAAAAATGTATAGAGTGTTTTATATTTGTTGATCACTAGATTAAATTAAAAGTATTCGTAGGTAACTAGCTCAAACAAGAGTAGTAATTAAATGATGACGCACTCTGCTGGTAAACATTATTATCATAAAAATAATGAAAAAATATATATTGACAGGGATTTACAAATAGTTTGTTTTAGAGATATCGGGTGTTGAAAATACATATTTTTAACATACCAGGTCACGAAGGAGACATCTAATAATCCAATTTCAATGAATTTGAAATTTTTCACACATATATTACTAAATACAACGAAAATTGTTGATAAAAAAAAACATTAAATACTATTTCCGGACTTACTGGGTTTGGCGCCTGAACAGCCAGTTTTGAAAATTAGCCATTGCAGCTTTATGAAAAAAATATCAGTCACAATAAAATACTTGTTTTAAGCAGCTCGAAATAAACTTATATGTTAATTTTTTAAAACACTTCGATCTAAAAAACTTTTGGGTAACGGTCACAATAATATTTCTAGTGGCACCAAATAGCTATTTTTAAAATAAAGTTAATATGCGATAGATCTTTAAAAGTCGGAAAATTTCCTTTACCCGGAACTTCTGTTATGAATCTTTCCCTTTATTAGAAATAGTGAAGTATGACCTAATTTAGTTCGGTACATAATGATTCAATCACACATATAAACTGTATTTTCAAAAATTTCTATTGGGCACCACTTTGTTTCCCCATATCGGAATCTTACCAATATTTTATCAGTTACTGCATAGTAGTTTCTACATTGACATACAGCGGCATCTTGTTCGATCATCGTGAATTCGTAGGTACCAGTTTATCCGTTTATCACAGTTAATTTTTCTGTAAAATTTAAAGTCAGTTGAATAAGAAATATGTTTAGCTGATTTTTTAAACATTTTATGTGGCCGCCATTTTATTTCGTCATTTTGAATTTGTACCACAAATTTGCCAGTTCATTTTTTTCATAATTAATATTTGCATAAATTTGATATCAGCCTATTAAGTTGTTTTTTAAATATTTTATTAGGCCGTCATTTTATTTTACCATCTTGGATTCATACCAACATTTTGTCAGTTGATTTTCTCATGATACTTTTTGTGCAAAATTTGAGTCAAATTGTCTAAGTAGTTTATTAGTATTCATTTTTTTAACATTTCACTAGGCTGCTTTTCTGTTCGCCATACTGGATTTTTTTCAAAATGTTACCAGGTCACCCTTGATGTTTGACAAAATTTAGAATCAGTTGTATTAACAGTTGTTTAGTTATGCCACGAACAGACTGACAGATCGACGGAATTGAGAAAATATGTTTTTGGCATTTAGAGACCCCGAAACGTAAAAATCGGAAAAAACCTCGGAGTGTGATTTTTTCACGATTACTATCCTTTACGAGGGAAGTAAAAAGGAAACTTTACTGCAAAAATAAATGGAAAATCGATAAAATCCCTTGTTAGGAACAGTGAAGTGTGACCCAATTTAGTTCTGTACATAGTCGCAGTGTATATATGTGTTACATATACTGTCTTTTTTTTAAAACATTTTTATTGTGCGGCATTTTGTTTCATCATTGGATTGCTACCAATATTTTACTTTTTCTTTCTACTTATGCTACACTTGACTTTTGAACATAATTTAAAATAAATTCAATAATAAGTTTTTACATCGACCTACCGCTATTTTATTACGTCATATTGAATTCATACCAGTTTATCCCATTTTCAAATTTAATTTTTTTGCAAAATTTAAAGTCAGTTCAACAAGATTTTTTATGTTGATTTTTTAAAAATTTTATTTAGCCGCCATTTTGTTTGGCCATTTTAAATTCGTACCACAACTTTACCAATTTATCTCTATATCACACTTAATTCTTGCACAAAAATCGAAATTAATTTAATAAATAATATATTCATGCTGATTCATGATCCATATCAAAATGTTAGCGGTTCATTCCTATATAACACTTGTTTTTTGTGCAAAATTTGAAGTAATTATCCAAATTAGGATTTTTAGTATTATTTTTTTTCTAAATGGTTTTTAAAGACCGATCCTCTTGTTATTATGTTAGAGTGGTGCATTATTTGGGGTTAGAATCCAGTAATAAAAAACAAAATTTATTATTTAAATTGTCGACGTTTCGTAACTTTATAGTTGGATTCCCGTGACATTTATATAGATATATCTTGCACGAAAATCGAGTTATCAGTATTTACCTACTCCGTTCGTCTGCAGATATTTCCTAACCTCAAATAATACACCCCTCTAACAAAACAACAAAAGGATCGTTAAAGAAAACTGATGACTGATGACTGATAATATGGTTTTTATGCGGGGTATAAAATCTATATATGTGTTCTGAGGTCGCAACAATAAAGTTGCGAAACGTCGACAATTTAAAAACAGACTTTTCTTTTTTTTACTGGATCATAATCCCAAGCAATACTCCACTTTAGCATAAAAACGAGAAGATCGTTAACGAAAACCATTTAAAAAGTAATATCTGGGAAATATCTGCGGACTAACGGAGTAGGTGAAGTCTGATAATATGTGTTTCATGAAGGATATAAAATCTTTGTGTCGTAAAGATGCAACAATAAAGTTGCGAAAGCCAACAAATTAAAAATGCTTTTGTTTTTTTACTGTATCCTAACCCCAAATAAACCTCATTCTAACATAACAACATGAGGATCCTTAACGAAAGTTATTTAGAAACCTAATATTTGGAAAATATCTGCGGACCAACGGAGTAGGTAAATACTGTTAATGTAGATTTCATGCAGGCTATAGAATCTATATATGTGTCCTGAATATGCAACAACAAAGGTGCTACGAAACGCCGACCGAGCCTAACCCCAAATAATACACCACTCTAACAATTTTTTTAACATTATTCCGCCATATTGGATTTGTATGGAAATATTATCAGGTCATCCCCATATGACCCTTAGCTTTTGGTCAAAATTTGAAGTCAATCGGGTAAGTAGTTTTTAAGCTAAGCCGTGAACTGACAGACCGACGGAATTGTCAAACCAAGTTTTTTGCATCTAGAGACGCTAAAACGTGAAGATACGTAAAACCTGAGTGGGTGACTTTGTCATGATTACAAACAGTTTATTTGGCCGCCATTTTGTTCCGCTATCTGAATTAGTAACACAGTTTTACTAGTTAATCCCTATACCATAATTAGTTGTGGCACCCAATTATCAAATCAAACCATTAAGCCGTTTTTCTAGGCTGAATTTTTAAATATTTTATTAAGGAGCCAATTTGTTCCGCCATCTTGGATTCGTACCAAAATCTTACCAGTTGATTCCAACATAATATTTGATGTTTGTGTAAAATTTAAGATAAATTGAAGAAATGGTTTTTATTAATAATTTTTGTAACATTTCACCTGGCCGCCATTTTGCCAGGTCATCGCCATATAACCATTAATTTTTTTATTTACTTTATTTTTTTCTGGATAGGTGCTCCAAACTAAACCAAATTTTACTTGTATCGTTATAATAGAATAAATTATAAGAGAACACGTTACAAGTTCATTTTTATCTTACATTTTTCAGAAACTATAAAATGTAACTAACACTTATAACACAGGTGTATATTCCTCATCTTATTTATATTTGTTGTTAACCTATTCGAATTAAAGATTTTATCTGTATGTGTGTGTGTGTGTGTGTGTGTGTGTGTGTGTGTGTGTGTGTGTGTGTGTGTGTGTGTGTGTGTGTGTGTGTGTGTGTGTGTGTGTGTAGGTGTGTGTGTGTGTGTGTGTGTGTGTGTGTGTGTAGGTGTGTGTGTGTGTAGGTGTGAATAAATGCAATCGAAATTCGGTGCTCATAATTTAAAACTGACATTAAAAAGAAAAATATGTAAACATAGTTACTGGTTATGAATTATTCAAACCAATGTAAACATATTTCAATCTCCTCGGCTCCCACTTGCCCCCACCTAATTTCTAGGTTCATTCATAAACTAAGGTCCCATAATAGACTCCAGGTGTCAGGAGCTCTCGATGGCCACGGTTGACCAACTATCTATCTATAAACAAGGACTATATACTGCTAATTTATATAACGCACCCCGTATCTTGTTCTACGCAGACACGTTCGTTAGAGGGCAGCACACCATGTTGTCATGGAACCGAGGAATAGAAACAATAACACACTTGCCATTATTCTTGTATTTACAAATTTCAGTTATTCAAATTTTAGGAATTGATTTAAGAATATCTATATATTTGTCTTTTTCTTTTAAGATTATCGGTGATCTATTAGCTTTTTTATAATTAAAAATATAGATTTCAAATATATTTTTAGTTTTGCTTTAGAGAATTTAGTGTAAACCTGCGTAGTAAACCCAAAATACGTACACATGTTCATATTTATGATGAGCATAGTTTAGAAAAATGATGACTAACATACCTACACTAATATCATAAAACAATAAAATGACAAAAAAATGGCAAAGTCAACCAAGCTTTCTGTTTTCTCGAATCTTAAGGCTAGCAAGTCAAATAGACTGTTGCAGTTGCATGTACTTTCCTAAATAAATATTTTTTGTTCTGGTATTACATACGCATTTCACAACATTACAATTTATCGACTTTCTAAGTCTTAAAAAAAATCAGTTTTAAACAAACTGACCAATGCTTTATCTATGGTCGACACAGTGTCGCCTGAAAGTGTTATTCCTTATAATACCCGTAGTGCCTTTATTTATACGTTATTTCTTATTTAACTGACTTTGACATAATGTCATTATTTGTCAATAATAAAATAGTCGGACAAGAAACTAATTAGTTAGTTGCCTATCTAGAAAGGATCTAAGATAAATATGGAATATAGCAGTATTTTTATTTCGTACTACCTTTGGGGAATTACTAAGAAAAAGCACAGAACCATAAATCGCAATAAAAGTACATACATGATAATTTTTTTTCTGTTTATAGGCGATTCTGGATGTGACTAATTTTTCGATAACGAAATGAGTTCAGCGTAGGTGAAACGCTTTTGATGGAAATGAGGATGAATGTTGATTACAGGCAATTTTTTTTCGCATGAATTTATTAACCTTCGATAAGTTATGATCATTATTTGGACCTCATATTTCAAAAGATATGGGTATAGAACAAATAAGTGTCCAAATTAGGCCACCTATAACTATAAGGTAAACTATTTTGTAAAGAAAAGGATTATAAACTTATATATTAAACTGTCTAAATACTTATTATGCTTAATACATTAAGTAAAAAACTAAGTTTATAAAGTTATCTTATTTTAAGTATCTCGCAAGTGGTGACAGCTTTAAGAGCTTGTTATTTCTATTTGGGGTTGGAATATCTACAATCTCTAACATTATTAGACACTGTTATAATAACATGTCCTTCAAAACCTGTTCAGGTACCTGGTGAGGATGACTGGAAGAAAATTAAACATTTCATTAGGCCATTAATATTACCAGTTCAGTTCTAAGTAACACTTGATTTTTTTTTGAAAATTTGAGGTAATTTGGATAATTAGTTTTTTAAGCCGCCATTTGGAATGTATACCAAAATGTTATAGGTCATTCCCATAAGACCAATTGACCAAAATTTTAAGTCAATCGGGTAAGTAATTTTTTAACTTATGCAAACTGACAGACAGACACACCGACAGACAGACCGCCGACGGAATTAAGAAAACATGTTTTTGGCATCTAGAAACACTAAATCTTAAAAATACGTAAAACCTTAAAAGGGGATTTGTTCAAGCTCAAAAATATTTTATTTGGTCGCCATTTTATTCCGCCATGTTGAATTAGTACCACAATTTTACCTGTCATCTCTATATCACGCTTAATTCTTGGATAAAATTTTAAATCAATCTAATAAGTAATTTTTTAAGCTGATTTTTAAAATATTTTATTACTCCGCCATCTTGTTTTGCCATATTGGATTCGTACCAAAATGTTACCAGTTTATTTATATGCAATATTTGCACAAATTCAGGTAAACAGGATAGGAAGTTATATAGTAATAATTTTTTAACATTTCGCAAGGCCGTTATTTTGTTTCGCCATATTATATTTTTACCAAAATGTAACTATTTCATCCCCTTATGGACCTTGATTTTCACCCAAATTTTAAGTCAATGGATAAATAGTTTTTGGGTTATGCCGCGTACAGACAGACCGATAGACAGACCGACGGAACTGAGAAAACATGTTTTTTGGCATCTGGGGCCCTAAAACGTGAATATTTGTAAAAACCCGGGAGGGTGATTTTTTTACAATTACTATATTATGTAACAGAATAGACTATAACAATGGTATAGAGTACATATTTTTATATATTCTAAATATAATTCAAGCAATATTTTACTAAAACTGTTGGTTCTCATGTTCACGCTTAAACAGGCTTGATTATTTCACAAGAATTATAAGTAAATTTGTTTAATATTAGTTTCGAGAATTTTAAACCCTAAATAGAATATTATATATCTCAAATGCTATATTTTAGAGTATAGACAGATTTATGGATAAGCTTCTTAAAAGGTTACAATTTATGCCTTCCTTTTCGAAGGTTGATGATCCCATATGTTCCCTGTTTCATGGTAATCTTTCTTTGGTCTGTTTAATTTAACTTGTTGCAAATATTAATTGAAACATTTTATTTGGTTCGATGCAATGATAGTAAATGGTCAATTTACTATGTTGAAAATACAATAGAGTACTTTGTAATAGGAACATTACCGAAAAGCCATGTTTTTGGGGCATAATTTTCCCTTCAGAAATAATAAACTGAAAGGGTTTCTCGTGCCTTTTTTCGCCATGACTTTTCGGACCCATAATGTGGATAAGTTAGTATAGGCTTATATATTAAATTATATACATAATCTTAGGACTAAGAATTGAAGGGAATATCATTTTAATCTATTTATTCACTTTTTATTATCATGGGTGACACCTCGTATTTCTAAGACGAAGTTCCGAACTTAAAGTATAGAATAGGGACTTAAGCTTGACCATTCACAGCTTTATTCGTTTCGTCCTGACTAATAACATTAAAGAGGGGATTGGTCTAAGGGGTGGATCTAGTAATAGCTGAGCTAACTTTGTATTTTACGGGAAGTCTAAAAGTCAGTCTGTGTCAGAGTTTTGATTCTTATAGTTGATTTTAAATTCTTCTTTTATGGTAGTTTATGGGGCTTTACGTATACAGTGGGTTATTAAAGTTAAGGGATTTTCAAAGATATTTTTTTTTTATTCTATATTTTATCTGGGGAGTAACTGGGTTTTCAAGAGTTAAATTTAAGTTTTATTTAAAGATTTGTTTGTTTTCTTTTCTTTTGTACTAAAGTTGGGATTTAAAGATAATTCCCCCATTTTCTAGATTTAAATATTTTTTTTGTTATTAGGTTTAAGTATTATTTTTGTACAGCATATCACTTACTTTACTTTTGTTAATAGATTTTTAAATTGTTTTTAAAAACCAAATCTTTTATTTAAATAAACCACCTGATAGTTAAATAAATATATATTCAAGAAGAAGATACCATCGTGGTTGCAGTTTGCTGTTGTTCGAGTTTATATCGCCGCAGAATTGGTGAGATAAAATGTCGAATTCAATTTGTGCTAACAAATTTATTTCGTAATACTATAAATTATAATTATTTTATATGAACTGTTGCGAATTTGTGGCGTATTGTTTAAGAGATGTTATAATTTGTTGCTAATTTTTTTCTTGTGCGGTTTTTATGAGAAAAAACAGATATTTTTGAGTTAAGATGCACGTACAAATGAGTATTGAATTTTGTAGGTATATATTTTCTCGTGTGAGTTTAAATTACTTCGTAAAGTAAGGCACATTAAAAATTAAATAAAATTTTAGTTTGGTAATCTCTTAAACGGTAGGCTTTCTACATAATACATATTTTTTTTTTTAAGAACTTAGTTTATTTTGTGGGTGTATTAATATATTTTTTTTATATAAAATAGGATTTCTGCTGAAGTTGGAATGTAGCCGAATTTTTCTGTGTCAATGTATTTGTTTTATTTTGATTTGAGTAGTTTGGAAAAACGTATTTTTGTCTTTCAGGTTTTCTAGGTGTTGAAGGAGGAGAGCCGAACTAAAATGATTGTTTTTTATTTCAGCAGAATATATTTTATCCCCGTTTAGGTGTGAAGACATTTAATAATGACATTTAATAATGTTGGTTAATTAAGTAATTAAGAGGATGGTAACATTTTCGCAATGGGTCTATATAATTGCACAATAATATAGAAGTGTTTGTGAGCTTTATAGTTTTGTTTGAGAACCGATATTTAGACAGAGGTAGAAAAGAGGATTCTTTCGGGTGCCTCATTATTTCATTTATGCATTGTTTAGAGACAAAGAGTTTGGTCTAAAGAAAAGGATAAACACTTGTATATATTTCAGTACCTAATGTAATTTAGTTTAGGCAATTTTAGTGAAGAACTAGATACTGGGTAGAGATTTTTCTCTTTTTAGATAAACAGCCGACATCTGGAAATAATTTGGTTTACAAGGACTATGCGGTGACGTTTATTAGAAATTAAAGCCATGAGCTATTGGTTATTTTAGAAAACGTATGGTAAATTTAGGTAATTGGATACTATTTTTTTTTAAATAGGGTTCGGCAGGTAATAACGTACAGGTTATTTTTATATTTGATAATATACGTTGTTTTATTATGCTTATTTGACTTGCGACTTCTCGATAATTTATGAAGGTATAAAGATATAGGTATTGTTTTCTTGCGTTAATTGTTCGTGACCATGACGAAAGAGTTCACAAACTGGCAAATAAATTGTTTAGGGGATAAGGATAAGTATGAACGACAATGTTCCAGATAAAATAGTTGCTATATTAAAGAGTTCATATTTCTGAATGAAAAACGTATTCAGCGGATAAAGGGTTTTAACACGTGTGAACTGGAATGTGATTAAAGAAATTCAGGAGATTTAAGTATGTATGTTATGCCGCTGTTTTAGGGGGAATGCAGGGAATAAAGGCATATTATGGGCTATTCTGACTATGATATAAATAGCAACTATATATAAAAAAAAGATTGCCGGAAAAATTAGTCTTGAAAGACGTATAACACCATGGTTCTAACATTTTTTTATAGAAGAACAGTAAAATAATGATACATTGGAAGTCAGGGGATAAACATGAAATTAGCCATTTCTCACCAAGGAGAGTGAGGGTATAAAGTTAAAAAAAAGTGATTTTCCGGTCGGGTATATATATTGATATATTGTATAAATGAATTTTATTTGGAAAATAAATACTATTATTATAAATGACGGTTAGTGTCATAGTAAGAGATTCTCGCTAGGTATAGGGATTACCGTGTGGAAGAATCCTGGAAGCTTCCTAATGCTGTAGAATTGTGTGCCTGTAGAGAGACTTTTCCGATTAAGGTGATAGTTGAAATGTTTTTTTTTCTGTTAGTTGTCAATAAATGTGTAATTTTTTTAAAAAGGGTGTATAAAGAGTAAGAATGACGCGTGTTAGCGATAAAGCTTTTAGCTGAATGAGTTGAGTTGGAAAAGTATACGAACTACATTTGGTTAAATCGTGAACTGAGCATCAGTTGAACTGTAGGATAATGGCCAGTATCCGAACGTTAAACTGTTTGATTTTATTTTTTTTTGTCTTTTGTGCTGCGACCCTGGTATTTCTACATATACTAGTCAGTGTGGACATATTATAGTCTGTAAGTCACGGAATCAGTTTAATACTAACATTACAATTTTGCTTTTAAGAACAATGTGTAGATAATTTAGTTCGTATGCTGTGTGTGTTGTACGTATATTGCATTTGTCTTTAGACTATTTTTTTTTCTGGGTATGTTGCAACAAAGAAAGAAATACAAAGAGGTTTTCAACCACAGTCTGCTCTCTAGTCTGTAATTGAAATTTAAAAATTATCACGTATGAAAGGAAAATGTCAGGTTTCTTAATTCGATAGGGGTCATAGGTCACGACAATATAAAAAAATAGGTCTCCTGAAAGAATGTACTGGAAAGGTACATAGGTACTAAATAAATGGTACGGTTAAACTAGAGAAATAACGCGTCGCTCTAGAGTAAAAGAATTGTAAAATCGAACGCAAGAAAGGTGCAAGCTATTAGTTTCCCCCGGTATCTCCGTTAAGTAATTTTTCTATGTTAGTGTACAAAAGATCTCCGTATAGATGAGGGAGTTAGGTTCAAACTTTACAGGAAGATGTAATGAAACGGGAATAGATTGACATCAAAACGATGGAAAAATATGGATATAGACGCAATTTTATTTTGGTAATTAGGCGAGCGTATTTTTTTTTTATTATTAGGTCATCTTTATATCAGATATTATCAGGCCATATACGACTTGAAAATTTGCTTGTTATTCTTTTGTTAAAATATAGCCAAGTTTTATACCTAGAAAAGATACATTTAGTAAAACTTATTCTGTATTATGGTTAAAAAAAACTATTCACTTGAAAATATGACCTTTAAAAAGAAATTTAATCAGGTAAAAATTATCCGAATTAATGTATTATAACAGTTTTTTAAAATTTTTGTTTTTTTTTTAGTATACCCAATAAATAATAAATTTTAATTTGAATAGCTTTTTGGACGCAGTCTTAAAATTTTCTGACTATAATTTTTCTTTTACTCACAATTTGCATAGAAGGTTTGGGTATTTTGTTCGTTGGTTTTTTTAAGTACTATGGATTAAAAAAAAGGGTCGTTTGTAAATAAGAATCATTATTTTAAAAATAACATTTATTAGTTCTTGGTTTTAGTTTTTTTTCTTTTTTTTTTCTTTCTCTGTTTAAATCGATTGTCAAAGAAAATACGTAACGTAAACAAGACTGGCCTAGATAATTTAAATATCATTATTAAAATTAGAGGGAATAATATAGCTATTAATCGGATACTATCATAAAGCTGAAGTGTTTAATCAGGTGGTACAGCATATTTTGGCTAATGGAATAAGAAAATGAATGTTATTATATTTTTTTTTGATAGTTTTTTGTTGTTGAATAAATCTGTGTTAAACGTGTACGAAAGTTTTTTTTTGATGATTAAAGTAAGGGTTAAACAGTAAGTGGAAGTTAATGACGTTCGTATTTTGTGGGGTTGATTCCTATTTAAATCCATTAAAATATCTCATTTGTGCTAACTGTTTTTAGGGATTCTGACAGAAACTGGTTATACCTACATTAACGATCTCTTCTCTGAAGCTATACTTTGTTGTTGGGAGTACACAGATTTAATTTTAAAATAATTTTAAAAGATAATTATTGCATAGTTATGAAAGTGTTCAATATGTTATTGACAAACAGAGGATCAAGATAAAAGAATACCCTGTGTAAAACTCTCAGAATTTTTATTTATTTCTTAATAATATAACTAAATCAATATAACTTAATTTTTTAGGATTACTATAAACAAACAATAAGTTTTTATTATAGGTACCACGCCAGTAGATATAAACCCAAATAAGCTTGGATTTTATTTAGGGAAAGCAGGGTTTTAGTACCTGCCGTTTTTCGAAGATGATAGTTTAGCCGAAAACACTTGTTACTTTGTTACAGATGTTCATTATTATATGACAGGGACATAAATAGTTTTAAGGGAAAGAGCGTAGGAATAAAAAAGGGTTTTAAAAAGAAATATTTTAGAGAAGTAATTGTGAATAACCTAATTGTTTTTATAAATTTTAAGAGTATATATATTTACAGTTTTATTTTGAATTCGGTATTGACATCAGTTAAAATGTTAGTACTAAACGAACGGATTTGGTAATTAGGTTGAAGGATTTATGAACTAAAAAAAAAATTAAAAATTAATACGGAGTTGGTAAAAACGGAGATACGTGTTCAATAAGAAAATTAAGAAAGAAATTTGTTGAAATATTAAGAAAAACTTTGAAATGACATTAATTTGAAAGAAAGGTCACGATATTTAGAAAAGATAATATGCTTGCGGGAAAAAGAAGTCGATAAAGTTAACATAAATCAAAGTAAAATTAAGCGCTATGTTTGGAAATATTTTATTTTATTTTCTTTTAGGGGTTGGATATGTACTTTCTTTTGTTTTTGTTTTGAACATTAGTAATGTTTTGATGTTTTAGATTACTTTATTCTGATTGCCATGCATGTTGAGGTTCTAGTCACTAGCTATTCGTTTTCCTGTGCCATTGGGGACAGATGTGCCAGCCAACTAGTGAATGAAGAGGCTATGAGTTTAGAGGCTATCGAGGCTATCAGTAGATTTGTGCCATGCCAGGGTCCAAGCCAAAGTTGTTGTAGAAAGCTGTTCGAGACTGGTCTCGAGTTCCACCAGTGTATTTTCATTCAGTTTAACGCCGCCCAATAGTTTTGTTTTCTTTCCAAAGAGTTTTTTTGAATACATTAGTATTCCATAATATTGAATAACATTTATGCACCAATCCTAAGTACGTCAGAAGTATAAACTTGCCTATGTTTATACAGGAGTTTTCACGTCACGTCACATTTTCCCGTTTCCAACTGTCTTGTCAGTATAATTTCAGTCACTATTTAAACATCCAAAATATATGGGCAGGCATTTCTTTTTAAACCGAGATTGTTAGTAATGCTAACTAACAGATGCAGTTCGAAGGATTTTCATACCAAAAGGAAGTACGATTGTCAAGGATAGATGTTTCTGAAAATATGGTTCGTTCAGAGAGAAGAGCGAAAATTCAATCCTTGTAGTCTGCATATTGCTATGTGCTATTAGCAATTATGGGCAGAAATGGTTCCAGACATTGTTCCACTTAGAAGCGTGCTATAGTTCATCCACGTCCTAGTTGAAGGTCAGATTTGGCAATAATCTGACGTAACGGAAGTCAATGGAGAAGAGCGCAGATAGAAGAAATCCGGTGAAGAAGTAAGTTCAAGTGTTAAAAAAAAGGACATTTCAGTATAAATGTTGTTATCGTTTTCACCAATAATTGTCGGGTTTTACCTTTCTATTGTCATTTTTACCTAGTAAATATTCTATTGTTGTTGCCTCGAGTAAAACTAAATGTTTCAATCTAAAGGGGGAGGAAATTGTAACAGAATAGACTATAACAACGGTATAGAGTATATATTTTTATATATTCTAAATATAATTCAAGCAATATTTTACTAAAATTGTTGGTTCTCATGTTCACGATTAAACAGGCTTGATTATTTCACAAGAATTATAAATAAATTTGTTTAATATTAGTTTCAAGAATTTTAAACCCTAAATAGAGTATTATATATCTCAAATACTATATTTTAGAGTATAGACAGATTTATGGATAAGCTTCTTAAAAGGTTACAATTTATGCCTTCCTTTTCGAGGGTTTATGATCCCATATGTTCCCTGTTTCATGGTAATCTTTCTTTGGTCTGTTTAATTTAACTTGTTGCAAATATTAATTGAAACATTTTATTAGCTTCGATGCAATGATAGTAAATGGTCAATTTACTATGTTGAAAATACCATAGAGTACTTTGTAATAGGAACATTACCGAAAAGCCATGTTTTTGGGGCATAATTTTCCGTTCAGAAAGGATGAACTGAAAGGGTTTTTTTGTGCCTTTTTTTCGCCATGACTTTTCGGACCCATAATGTGGGTAAGTTAGTATAGGCTTATATATTAAATTATATACATAATCTTGGGACTAAGAATTGAAGGGCATGTCATTTTAATCTATTTATTCACTTTTTATTATCATGGGTGACACCTCGTATTTCTAAGACGAAGTTCGGAATTTAAAGTATAGAGTAGAGACTTAAGCTTGACCATTCATAGCTTTATTCGTTTCGTCCTGACTAATAACATTAAAGAGGGGATTGGTCTAAGGGGTGGATCTAGTAATAGCTGAGCTAACTTTGTATTTTACGGGAAGTCTAAAAGTCAGTCTGTGTCAGAGTTTTGATTCTTATAGTCGATTTTAAATTCTTCTTTTATGGTGGTTTATGGGGCTTTACGTATACAGTGGGTTATTATAGTTAAGGGATTTTCAAAGATATTTTATTTTTTATTCTATATTTTATCTAGGGAGTAACTGGGTTTTCAAGAGTTAAATTTACGTTTTATTTAAAGATTTTTTTGTTTTCTTTTCTTTTGTACTAAAGTTGGGATTTAAAGATAATTCCCTCATTTTCTAGATTTAAATACTTTTTTTGTTATTAGGTTTAAGTATTATTTTTGTACAGCATATCACTTACTTTACTTTTGTTAATAGATTTTTAAGTTGTTTTTAAAAACCAAATCTTTTATTTAAATAAACCACCTGATAGTTAAATAAATATATATTCAAGAAGAAGATACCATCGTTGTTGCAGTTTGCTGTTGTTCGAGTTTATATGGCCGCAGAATTGGTGAGATAAAATGTCGAATTCAATTTGTACTAACAAATTTATTCATAATACTATAAATTATAATTCACGAAGAAGCCTACAGAGTGATTTTACTTATCATATATTAGTTAATTTCAGTATTGTGACAGGTTTGTCCGCTAAGCTTCAAATAAATAAATAAAATAAATAAATAATTTTAAATATAATAAATAACCGCTCGATAACCCTGCTACAATTACACCTTTTATGAGGGAAGAAAAGGATGGAGTTTTTCAAATTGTATTGGTCCTGTAGGCGGGTAACACGCAACAATATAGATAACTAGTTCAATCTTTTTTATTATTGTTTTATTTATGAATTTTGATGATGTCAAATTAATTTGTTAGCTTGTTACCAATATACTTGACTCATTGAGAAAAATGCATTTTTATATTTTTAACACCATCATTTTTTTGTAGTATATTTTTTAAAATTCGCTTTGTTTTAAACAGATGTTATGTGGTATTTCCTGATAAAATTCAGTTTTACACAGTTACATGGAAGTTACCTCTCATAATGAATTCTGAATGATTTTTTTTAATTACGTACTTCTATATAACATTTATTTATTTTATGCAACACCACCTATGGTTATAGAGAAAATAACATACACATATATAATATAGATGCAGATCTAGTAAATTCTATACTACGTAATTGAAGTTATTTAAATATATACATTTACAAATATAAATATATTTAAATCATTTTGAGATAACCCTGACAGTAAACAAATTTCTTTTTTGGCTTTTTCACAACTCAATAAAAATTAGATATTTTTATTGAGTTGCGAAAAAGCCAAAAAGGGAAATTTGTTTTTATCATTCTAAAAGCAACAAATAATCCGAACACAATTAGAAAATCCCTGAACAGCTTAAGATCGTTTTAGATCTTTCATTACAAATTGTGGTTCTGAAAAGAACCGATTTTGTCAGTAAATTAAAACTTTTGGAATTCTAACCTAGTAGGTTAGATCTTTAAAGTGCTGACTATTTACATGTAAGCAATCGGGAATACATGTCATCACATGTTAGGTAGTAACTCTTTGAATTTCTGATGGATCAAGTTGTTCAAAAGCACGCCTTATCCGATTTTCTAGATCATCTTTAGAATTTACTGATGTTTTATAAACCATTTCTTTAATCCTACCCTACAGAAAAAAGTCTAATGGCGTAAGATCTGGAGATCGCGGTGGCCAACTCCATGGTCCTTCACGTCCTATCCATCTATCTTCAAACATACCATACAGTTTGCCGGAAACTTTTATGGGTATAATGGGTAGAGGATCCATCCGTTGATACAAACAATTTCGCAAATCGATAAGCGGTAGAATATCCAAAAAGTCATATAAGATCGTTGTTAGAATTTCAATATATTTTGCAGAAGCTAAATTTTCGTCATCAATGTATATTGAAAATTGCCTATCCATCAACAAACAAAATATATTAAAACTAAATTTTTTTAATTAATCTTTTTGCAGCCAAAAATGATTATTTTGAGGGTTAAAGACTCCTTCGCGTGAGAATTTTACCTAAAATGTATAATTTTATTTGCAATTCAGACTTACTGATATTTGCTTGCCTTTGCCTCGCTCTAAGGAATAGCCTCGGATTTTCATTAAATGAGTCAAGGGCTATTATTGTGACCACATTACTTTCATCATAATTTATTTTGTTTTTCTCTTACTACTGGCAACACTTCATGTCCTTAGAAATTTCTTAATAATTCGACTAGCAGTCATTTTTGCCAAAACTGTGTTTGGAAGTTTGTTATTGAAAAGCTTTAGCACCTAACTTAATGAAGTATGTCCAACTCCATAATATGGAATAATGTAAATTTTTCAGTGCTAAAACGATAGTGAAGTTAACTGTGTTATGGTTTTGTGGTTTTAAAACAAAATTTGCAGCATGAAAATACATCAAAACATTTCATTTTCTTCGTTTGCAGTTAATAGGGTTAAATTGAATTCTTGGAGCCTGCCAGACTACGAAATTTATAATGTTACCTTCAATTCTGAGAAAGAATTCCTTGGATTCATTGACGAGAAATTAAGAAAAAGGGCATTAAATCTTCCGCAGGTTCTTACAACAATTCTTTGACACTTGCCGTGAATATAAAACAAATTTAAAATATCCGTATTTGAATAACTATTATCTTCGCTAACTTAATCTACCAAACACCGTTACGTATTGAAATTGTTACATTATAGCACATTTGGCGTTTTAGATCTTTACACCCGTATTGACAGTTGTAGGTTTAAAATGACATTTTTAACAATTGAACAAATACATTTTTCTAAATGTCACAATTACAAAATGACAGTGACAGAAGCAAAACATAACTGGCGAAGTAAGAGTTTTAATTGCCATGGCAACTAAACCTGGTCTATCTCTTAATCCTTTCTTTTAGTGAATACGGGGGTATATGTCTTGTCGAATATTAATAGTAATTATTCATAAAATCGCTTATAAATAGAAAGCGGTTCAAAATAGAACAGGAGCACCTTATACGAAAAAAAATCAATTTTTCCACTTTATTCAACGCTCAATAATATACAGGGTGTTCTATCATTTTTGATCAAAATTATAAAATCTGAGTCGCAGTTAATGTTTAGAACATTCTGTATAGGAATCGGCAATCCTATGTTTCTAAAATTAAAGTACCACATGTTGACTAAATAATATTACAATTTTGCATTGATTTGATGTCTAGAGACGTAAATATTGAAGTTCTAATTCACATAGTTCTGGTAACAAAAAAAAACACAAAATAATTAATATATGAGAAATGAAAAAAAATTATACCAAAAAAAAAACATTGTTTCACAGAATCTTAAAATAAACTACGTGGTGTCCGATTTAAATTTCCAAAGTGCAACACTGCACACGCGCAATTATTTTTTAAAGCTAGAGCGCAGCCTGCTAGGGCCGTAGTCAAAATTTCAAATGTATTTTTCTTTTCGTTCTCCAAATACTTCTAACGTACCATCGAGTCATTCCAGACTCGACGGTATGCTGTATATCAAAAAGTCCATATTTCTGGTACAAAACATAGATTTACAAGTCGAAAAATTGGGTAAAATCAAAACCTACTTTAAGTAGTTACTGGTAAAATCTAGTTTCAAGTGAAAATGCATTATTTTTTCCATTTGCCATTTAATTTACCACTTTTTCAAGTTTCTCGGGCTCTGCCAGCTGTGTAACTTTGACTGACATCATAATAAGCAGTTTGACAGGGTCTCAATTTGCTAATATCTGTTGATCTATTTATCCTAAATGTGGTGAGCGGCGGGGAAAATGGATATACATCCCGAAAAGTATAGAAATATCGGGACCTGTCCAAGTTATATCATTTATTTTATATACGAAATGAAAGTCGGTATAATACAAAAGAATAAATATATGGATGATGTGGAGATTTAAAGGCCTATATATTTAAGTTTTTATTATTAAGGGATTTCCCTTTTTTAGTTAATAATATGCAATGTTCACTTCTTCCAGTATGTTTGGAAACGGCTGGTAAAGTAGGTTCGGAACAATAACGTCAAAAAGAAATAGACCCCGCCTTTCATTCATAAAAGTGAAATATATAGAATCAAACATCAATTTGTTGTTGTGTATGAGTGGAAAAAAGACGGACTGATCGCATAAAGAATAGTTTGCGGTGAAAGTTGCAATGCTGTCAGATATCTTCGCGAGGCTTACCAGTGGCGTAGCTATTTTTGAGATAATGTATTATTTGCTATATTTTTTGAGCCCAAATATTAGTATGGTGGATACGACAGTGTTTTTTGTTCTAAGATGAACAGGAACGACTTCACATTGCAAAAGTGAGAGTTTTAATAATAACTTGAAAAGAATTAATTTAGATATTATGTCGTGGAAAAGTCTGCACTAAATGGGAAACTTTTTTATTATGAATTTCTCGAAAAACTTTCTTCTTGATGAAACTTGTGTGTTGTTTTTGAACATCCTGATCTAAAGTTTATTACTATCAAAAATATTTTTTTTTTGAACCACCAACTTTTATCAAGAAATTAGTAATAAAAAAAGTAAATAAATGCATTAAAATGCAAGATGTTTAAAAATAAAATCATCGAAACTTTTTAGTGATTCTGAAGCACCCATTATTTATATAATAATTAAACCTGTATAATATATATATATATATATATATATATATATATATATATATATATATATATATATATATCTATATATGTTACACTATATTTGAAACTTAATTTTTTTTTATAAAAATTTAAATAACAAGGTTGAAAGTGGTGCTGTACTTTATACATTTTCACCCGGACACGTGGTTTATAAAAATAAAATAAAGTTTAAAAGTTTGGTATAATTTATTTATAAACGGTTTGATATAATAACAAACAACTATTATTATCGACAAAACAAAAATAACGGCATATCAATTTAATATTTCATTATTTATATAATAATTAAACTCTTCTATTATATTTATTGATTCAGTGACAATTATCAAAATCGGAAATTTAGAGGACATTTTATATATATATATATATATATATATATATATATATATATATATATATATATATATATATATATATATATATATATATATATATATATATATATATATATATATATATATATATGATAGTATGTTTTCATTCCACTTACACCAACGTCATAACAAGAAAATGATCCTTGTTTGGAACATGTTCTGCATCACAGCAGACACAATGATCCATTTTAGTCAAACGACGATCGCGATTTTGCTCTTATTAGAGCTCATCAGGCCGCTATAGACTAGCCAGCCCCGTGTAGGGCAAAGGCACAAAATTGAATCACAAAAACAACTACTCCGCTGGCTAATACCACGACCGGCATTGAATTACATTGTGACTCCTGGCTTTCGTTGGGAGTATTAAATGATAGTATGTTTTCATTCCACTTACACCAACGTCATAACAAGAAAATGATCCTTGTTTGGAACATGTTCTGCATCACAGCAGACACAATGATCCATTTTAGTCAAACGACGATCGCGATTTCGCTCTTTTTAGAGCTCATCAGGCCGCCATAGACTAGCCAGCCCCGTGTAGGTATATATATATATATATATATATATATATATATATATATATATATATATATACATAAAACTTTAGGTTAGCAAGAAGCTGATTTAATAGAGTTGTATCAAAAATTATCTGTGACAAAAGACCAGGCACGTAGTCTAGGGGGGGAGGTCCGGACCCCCCTGCGCGAAACCCTAAAAATACTTAGGAGTTTTTACATAATTTAACCTACGAAAGTAGAATTCCAAAAACTGCTGATTAGCAGTTCCGTATTGGCTCTGCTTACTACAGCTATTTTTTAACTCGAACCTCAGGAAAATTAGGGAGCAGGCTATTTTTTGAAATTCTAACTTTTTGACGGGTTTTTAACAAGCCCAAGTTTACACTGTTAGACGTTCTGTGATTGCAAAGAAGTTTCGCAAATATGTAAATGTAAAAAATTAAGAAAGGCTACCCTAAACAAAAACGCACCTAATGATTTTTTCGTAAGTACGACAGTTTTTAACATAAATCGATAGGAAAATAAATTTCATTTTTCTTCCACAAAAATCTCCTGTCATAAGCAAAATTGCGAATGCGTGCCGATAATTCCAACAAAAATTAATATTATTAAACTTAGAATATATGATAGCTGCTGAAAATTTCTCTTCGTGATTCATTTTCACACAATTTTGAAGTTCTTATCTTTACGTATACAAAACACGATTTAAGGAATAAGAAAATTATTGAATTTACCTTTGGGGATTGAAAAAAATTGTCTACAAAAAATATTCGATCTTGACAGTGAGGAATATTTAGAATTCTCAAAAAAAGAAAAACTTTTAAGCAAACGCTCATTAAAAGTAGTTTTAGAATTTCGAGAAAGTACTAAAATGAAAGATGAATACATTTATGATTAAAGAAATCCAGGTTTTTAATGTAACAATATGGTTCCAGACCCTCTATGGAAGACAACACCACATTGACCTCGATATTAAGAAAGTGACTAAGCACTTATTTATTAAAATACTATTAAATATATAAAACCTAAAAATATTAAGCAAAAGTCGCCAACGTCCTATTTGCTCAAGATATATCTATAATTTTTTACATTTTCATAATTGCTCTACCTGCAATGTTTTAATAGATATTGGCAAATAACTAGTTTTTTGCAACTTTTTTTCATATTTTGTTGCACTTGCAGGGGGACTAGCAACAAGTGAAAAAAAGCATTCTTCTTAATAATTTTTTTGTCATTGAATTGGTTTTGACAGGGTTGGATCCCCTAGAACTGAAATCCTGGCTACGTGCCTGCAAAAGACATATTTAGGTAATGGTTCATGTGGAATTATTTATTATTAGCAATAAGCTTAGTCATTAAAGAACAAGTATTTCCATGACAAAATACAACCAATAACAGGGTGAGTTCTTATTACTATTGTTACTAAAGATGAAAATAAAACTAAATTTTGTTCCATGGACCCACTTTGATTTTGATGTCTATACCAAGACTATAATGCTTATTTAATACCTATCTTTCTTTATCAGCATATCACCGACTTCATAGGAAATATGTAATAAAATATAATTTATCACTTTTTAATGCAACCTATTTTTTGAATGACTAAACTAGAAATAAGACACAAAGTCTCGGTCTCAGTCAAAAAGAGTATAATGCGGTTACACATGTTTCGCCTAAGGGCTAAGAGAAGCCCAGTTTAACCAGTTTTGTTTTAATGATGTCTTCAATTTCGAACCTTAACTAATTTTTAATAATCTTGGTACTAATATTAATCGGCAGGAAGATAATGTATAGACTTTTAATTGGACATGCTGGTAAAGTGGTGGTCATTATCTCGGTGTGTCACGCCGGAGGCGCGGGTTCGATTCCTGGGTATATCAATAACCTTTTTTTATATTTTTTATTTATATATTTTTTTGTCTTTTATTTGATTCAACTTTTATCTGCGCGTGTCAATACCTTAGTTTCTTAACCTCATCTCAGTGTGTATTTTAACATGTGACGTTCTAGTTGTTTGATTTGTTGTTGTGATTTTAGTTAATGTCGAAGGTTTGTTTGAATTTTGTATATTTATAGTGATAGTTTTTGATTGTTATATTAATTGTAGGTCTGATGATGCCTGAAAAGGCGAAACACGTGTAACCGCATTATACTCTTTTTGACTGAGACCGAGACTTTGTGTCTTATTTCTAGTTTAGTCATTTGAAACTTGGTCTCTTAGAGAATATGGACGCTTTCTTGCTATTTTTTGAAATCGGGTTTGTTTTTCAAAACATTTTGATTTCACTCTTTTTCCAACACATTTTAGTTCTATTTACGCGAAGTTAGGTAAACATTTGGGTCCACTACTTCTAAAAGTTTGCCAGGCTCGCGGCAAGTAATATTATATAAAAATGCACCACCTTTACATGTAGTGGATTTATTCATATTTACAGAAAATCAGCAATAAACATGGCACAATATTAATATGAATACAAAATTGAACTTCGTGTCCCTAAAACCACAAAAACATATTATGAAAAACAATATCTTTACAGTATTTATCCCTCAATTTACCCCCTTTTTCCCCACCATCCACCTTCCCCGCTATACATTTCACTTATTGACAATATAAATATTTTTTTACCGAAATCACCTGATAAAAACAGATTCTGCCTAGTTGGGATAATGTACCTCAGGATGGTATTTATTTACTTTTTTGATTACTTATTTTTAAAAACCAAATATTTAGGCAATAAATTAAAGCATTTTAAATTCATTAAAGAAAATCTATAGTAAATGAAATATTGAAAAGTAACGCTACTGCGCTATTTTCATTTTTTGTATATGCTTGCTATATAAGAACTCCGACACTACCCTAAATATTCCTTGAAAATTTCATCCAAAATGCAAACCATCCTGGAGTAATTAATGACAACATAAAATAGTGGGTCTTACAGCTTACTCAATTAAAATTTAGTACCTATGCTTTACCAAATAGTATATTTATGTTGTTTATTAACCCCTCAAAAATGGTGGTTTGATAAATTTTAGAGGAATATTTGAGACTTTTCACAAATATATAAATTAGCAAAACGCTGTACTCCGTTTATCATCAGTGTCTTCGACTTTATAGATAAGTTGAAGTTATAAAAAATTAATTTACGCCCAACGGAAATGCGCAATACAAAAACAATACTTCATTTGCAAATATAAGAACGCTATTAGACGGTGATTTTACCCTTCAACTACAGCACTGGTATGACATAACCTTACTTACCTTCGAAAACCAACTTCTGGGTTTAAATCGTTTTTTTTCTGCAAATAAAGCAAGTTTTTTTTAAACAGATTCTTGAAAATAGCCACACAAAACACTTGGATTTCTGAAAAACACTTATTTCACCAACTAGAACAATTACAACGCCGCGCATCAAATAGGTCGAAATCATGAATGACTACGACCGTGTTCGGCGTCTTCCGAATGATCCCGAAAGAAATCTGTTGTATACTCGAAAAGGTAGAATTCCGACGTTGCCAATTATTCTGGGCTTTATTTCTTGAAATAAGGAATAATAATTACAGAAGATTTAAATTACATTTAAAACAGATTCGGTTTGAGTTGTTTATAATAAGCTATCTAATTATCAGTTTTAAAATATTCTATATGGAAATTTATACTGGGAATTTCTGGAATTCCTTGTTTATTTAGGTAATAGTATAAAGGATGATATCCGTTATAATCTGGCCACAGTAACGGTTTGGCAAACCAGGGTTAATGTTCGATTCCTCCAAAATGTAAACAACTGGGTCTATGTTATTTCCATGTCGTTGGTTCGAAATAATTATCGCTTTTTTCGATATATGCAGAACTTAGTAGCTATATAGTTATACTCTTATTTTTTGGTTTATACCTATGCGGTATTTAAAGTGTCGCTGACTTCAGTTGCTGACCGTTGCGGACTATTATGCTTATACTGACCGATAATCATCATTAGAGATAAAATTCAAAACAGATATATTGACGTAGATATTGCAATTTTTTGTTCACCTATATTTTAAAAAACACATAATATTTCGAAAAACGGCAAATATTATGTTAATTTCTAATTGTATTTTTTTTTGTACAGCCTCCTGAAAGCAAAAAAAAATATTCAAGAAACTATTATAATATACAAAAAAAGTATCTTTTATTTTTTTTATAAATTTTTTTTTCCAAACTAGAGGACCCCTTGAAAATAAAAAAAAATGGATTCAAGAAACGTTAAACTTGCCCAAAAACGGTGAAACACGTCAAATTTATTTTATCATCTTTCATTAACAAACAAATTTTCCATTATGTAGGGTAGCTTAAAAGAATTAAACTGCCTCCTAAAATCGAAAAAATATATATATTTCAAGAGCATTTATCACTCTATATAAACGGGAAAACAATTTCTTCTATTTTTTTGTCCAAAATATTTCTCTCTACTATACAGTAGTCGCCCTAGAGATATGAAGCAGCCCTCAAAAAACCTACTTTACCTCTTTACAATGTTTTATTGTAAAGCGGTTAGTTAAAAAAACGGTGAAACATGTCAAATTTCTGTTATCTCCTTCTACATTAAATATTTTCTACATTATACAGGGTTTCTCTTGGGAGTACAAGAATCTCCAAACATACAAATAAATTTTATATCCATAACGCCATGCTCTTTTAAAAAACAGTAAAACAGGGCAACTTATTTTCTTTTTCTACATATAATGGCTATTTTTTCTGTTAGTTAGTTCTGAAAATATTTTTTATTTCAGAAACTATTAATAATTTTAAAAAAATAATAAAACACAAATATTTTATTATTATGTTTTTTTTTTCATATAAATTTGGGATTTCGTTATTAGGTGAAGTCTTTAGTGATTTAAAAAAAAGTAATAAAAGGGTTGAAATAATGGTTTTAGTCTAATTTTTAAATGGCTTAAAATATTGATTTTAGATTTTCGAAACTAGATAGAATCCTTGATGTTTCTGATAAAAATATCTCACAGTTTGTTGTCAAAACTAATTTTTAGTCCAATACATATTTAAACGGTATTTTAAAAGGCATCTATTTAGGATTTTGGTGTACTACAAACCATTTTGGATAAATATGTTTTTAGATTAAGAATTAATTGCTGTCAAACTGTCAAAAATATCAAGATAATATGGGTCTGAACCCTTACCTTCAAGTCAAAGACTAGCGGCTATTGTTTCCATCATGCACCAGTATATATATATATATATATATATATATATATATATATATATATATATATATATATATATATATATATATATATATATATATATATATATATATATATATATATATATATATATATATATATATATATATATATATATATATATATATATATATATATATATATATATATATATATATATATATATATATATATATATATATATATATATATATATATATATATATATATATATATATATATATATATATATATATATATATATATATATATATATATATATATGTTATATCCGTTTAGCCACGTGTAGGCAATGACCTTCGGTCACACGGTATCGGATGTAGCAATTTCAACATTTCAAGGAATGCATTGTAAGCAGTACCTTCCAGTTGCAATTCCCACAGCTGGAAGGTGCCGCATCAGCATTTTAAAACATATAAAACGCTCTGAATTGTAAATATTAGTTAGTTCATATTATATACCGTTTTTATGCCAGTTTAAGTTCCGATATTGTATAAAGTAATTTGAAAGTTAAATAATAAATTTTTTTAAAAAGTGAATTTTTGAATTAATAGTGTAACAAATTGGCGCAGTCGGTAGGATTCGTCTAACGTCGGCAGAACAAGGAAGACCTAACTGTTGACGGCGGATTCAATCCCTTAACGAAGAAAAGCACCACATTTAAGGCGTCCTCACTCGAAGATACCTGCGGAAGGAACACCTAGTGAAACCCCTGGCAGCCCTGAGAGAATAAGACGACTAATGCTACTGCTAGCGTAAGTGACATTGAATTATCCCGTTTAAGTGTTGTATTTTATTTTTATTCTGTTTCTGTTCGATTTTCTATACGTAATTTTTCTACATACTCCCTGATTTTAGTTTTATAAATTTATTAAGAAAAGTGAATTTTATATGCTAATATTCTTTCTCCAATACTTGCCTAATATTTTGTTTTCCCCAATTTATATTTTGAAAATTAAAAACAAATAGTATTTAGCAAAATGCCCGAGACACGTTCCCAACAATCTCAACAAGCTCAACAAACTCAGCCACCTACCCAGCAACCGATACAAGGTGCTGAGGTAGAAATTGAGCCTTACAGGCTTTCCGAAATATTTTCTATAGTGCCTGATTTTGAAGGCGATCAAATCTCCTTGGGTACCTTTTTAAACGCGTGCGATTGTGCTAAACAAATGGCAACAACTGACCAAAAACTGTTATTAACGATTCACATTAAAAACAAACTTAAAGTTAGAGCCGCGCAATTAGTAAATTCAAGAAACCCTGCAACATATTGCGAGATTAAACAACTCTTAAACCTTCATTTTGGCGACTCGAGGGACCTATCGTCTCTTATACAAGACCTTCAAAGACTCCGCCAAGTACCTGGCGAGTCCGCCCTTACATTTTACAATCGCTTACAGGTTTTGAATGCAAAAATGCTCTCAAGTATTCAAAAAGCTTCCAACCTAAGCAATGATCAAAAAGCTGCCCAAAGCAAACTAATTGAGACAATGAGTCTAAATACTCTTTTAACTGGACTAGAACCCCGCCTAGGCCAAATTATTCGTGCAGGTAATCCAAGAGATCTTTTAGAAGCTCACTCCCGCATTAGGCGTGAACTACAGCTCTCATATTTCGAAACTCAAAAAGTAAATAAACAAATTTCTCCGAAACCTCCCCAACCAATTAGGAAACAGTTACCACAAGTTATAAAATGTCTGAAATGTGGACGCAACGGCCACATAGCTGCAGAATGCCGTTCCCAATCAATGTCTCATCCTAGTTATTCTCAAAATAATAGTAACATAAATTATCAAAGGCAGTTTCCTTCTTCTAGCCAAGTGCCTCATTTTTCACAGCAAAATAGACCCAACACATTTTCGCCTCAATATAGACAACCTGCAGCTACCCAACAGAGTCATGCTGCATCTCGTCCACCTCTAATGCAAAGAAATTCGAATTTCTCTCCAAACCAACAAAGAGCTCACCATGTAAATTATGATTACCAATCTTACGAAGAACCACAATATTACGACGAATATTCTCAAGATGACAGCTACTTGGAATACCAAGAATATTATACTGAAAACGAACAAACACAATTCGAACAATATGACAACTCAGATTTCCAAAATTTTCCACCTCTCCTTTACAAAAACCATCCTCCGGAGATCACTACACAATCGAACAACTCGGTGTCGGAACTGCAGAGTCAGATTCAGACAATGAATTTAGACGATTTGGACCCCAATGTGAATTTTCCGGAACAAGCGTTCCTTTAAACCCGTTTCTTACTGTCAACCCCAAGAACCTGTACTATATTAACGATGCCTCAAATACATTCAAACTTTTAATTGACACCGGAGCAGGGATATCCATTTTTAAAGAAAATACGGTGAAAAAGTTTCCCCTCAGATCACCAGAAAACGTAACTATTCAGGGAATAACAAATCAGAAATTGTCTATATTTGAATCGACTCTTGTCCCTTTTGAAATAGGTAACCCACACAAGGTATACATTTATAACTTAGATATCGATTTTGATGGAATCTTAGGACTTGATTTTCTCGAACATTATGAGTGTATAATTGATCTCAAATCAAAAAATTTAATAACGAACTTTAAAACGATTCCGTTGCATAAAGTCGGGGCTATTACAACAGAAAAAAATGTCGATAAAAACGAGATAAACAACAAAATTTCTATTGACGCTCGCACAGAAAAAATTTTTAAATTAACATGTAACTTAAAAAATACAGACGCTCTATTAATGTCTCAAGAAAAGGAAAAAGTTCGTTTACCAAATGCTATTGTACATGTTAACGAAAGCGGTGAATTTATGACTTCTATTTTAAATGCTAACGCCATGCCAAAAACCATCGATTTTTCCGATCTTTCTATCGAACCATTTACCCCTAATGATATTGTCCTAAACCTAAACACCCAAGATAATTATGAAGCCGATCAAATCGACAGAATACAGATAATTCGAAACGAGTTAAGAACCGAGCACCTTAATTCCGAAGAAAGGGAAATGATCACAAATCTCTGTCTAGAATACTCTGACATATTTTACATCGAAGGTGATAAACTAACTTTCACCAATGAAATCAAGCATGTGATAGAAACTAATAATGCAAAGCCCGTTTTCACAAAATCTTATAGGTATCCTCAGATACATAAAGAGGAAGTGAAAACACAGATGGGAAAGATGTTAGACCAGGGAATTATACGGCCTTCCATTTCACCATAGTCCTCACCTGTATAGGTGGTACCAAAAAAACTTGATGCATCCGGGAAACAAAAATGGCGTGTAGTTATTGACTACATCCTTTACCAAACATTTCAGACCTTTTGGACCAACTTGGTAAATGTCAATATTTTTCCACGCTTGATCTCGCGTCCGGCTTTCATCAAATTGAGATCAATCCCGATGACATACCAAAGACAGCATTTTCTGTTGACAATGGACACTATGAATTTGTCCACATGCTATTCGGTCTAAAGAATGCCCCGTCCACGTTTCAACGCGTCATGGACAACATTCTCTTGGGCATTCAAAACGAGCGTTGCCTTGTATATATGGACGACATAATCGTCTACTCTCCCACCATACATGAGCATATAGACCGGCTAAAGGAAGTCTTTAAGCGTCTCCGAAACGCAAACCTCAAAATTCAACCAGATAAGTGCGAGTTTTTAAGGAAAGAAGTTGCCTATCTGGGACACCTCGTTACCAAAGATGGTGTTAAACCTAACCCTTCAAAAGTGGAATGCATTCAAAATTTCCCAGAACCAAAAAACGCAAAGGATATTAAATCTTTTCTGGGATTAGCGGGTTATTACCGCCGATTCATTCCAAATTTTGCAAAAGTATCCAAACCATTAACTAAACTCTTGAAAAAGGACATCCCATTCTTCTTTGATTCAGAATGTAAAAGTGCATTTGAAGAATTAAAGAAAGCCCTAATTTCAGACCCCATTTTAATCTATCCTAATTTTGAAGAAACTTTCCTCCTTACCACAGACGCAAGCGCATTTGCAATAGGCGCTGTGCTGTCCCAGGGACCAGTCGGAAAAGATCTCCCAATAGCCTTTGCATCCAGAACACTCTGTAGTGCAGAAACTAAATATTCCACCATCGAAAGGGAGCTACTAGCAATTGTATGGGCAGTAAAGCATTTCCGCCCTTATCTTTTTGGACGAAAGTTTACGCTTATTACAGACCACAGACCGTTAACATGGTTGTTTTCAATTAAAGATCCCGGAAGCACACTTGCGCGATGGCGTCTAAAATTAGAAGAATACAACTATAAAATAGAACATAAACCGGGAAAAATAAACAAAAATGCAGATGCTCTATCGCGAATAAAAATTAATTATTTCCAAGAATGCGCAAATTTCCGATCAAAATTCCCCATTTTTGCAGCCAACGAAAATAATAGCGAAAACGAAAATCAAAACCAGCCAGAGTCCAATGACGTCGAGACAGACGACGAGTACATTACACAGGAATACAACAAGTTTGTAGACATATACTAAACCAAATCAATAATTGACTATTCCAAAGTCGAATTTTCAAATTCACAGCTTTTAGATAAACCACATAAACTAATTATTACCTTTTTCTAGCAAAATAAACTAGAAGAAATGCATTACAAAATAATCGAAGATATCTTCGAAGAAAGCGTTCATTTTGAAAACATGAGCGTTAACATTGTCTCTAGCAAAACCGTGAAAGATAGAAAATACTTTATTATCCCAATACCATTTGATCCGGAAATTGTAGCCCAACACTTGTTCTATGTCCTATTTAAGGCCCAAAATGAATTCGACCCTTCCAAAACGTATTACGTGGAAAATAACCTAGCACTGCCTATCCTCGAAATTTTCTCATTCGTTTTCGCCGACAAAGAAATAAAACTTAAAATATGCCAAAATGTTGTAAAAACCCCAGACGCCGACGAAAACCCCAAATTTTAGAACACTACCATTCAGGCAAAACTAATTTGCATAGGGGAATTAACGAGACAGTCAGGCGCATAAGAGAAAAGTATAATTGGCCGAATTTAACAAAAGACGTCGAAAAATTAATAAAAGGCTGCGAAATATGCCAAAAGGTAAAAATATGCCGAAAAAACCTAAGTACGCCTCTCGTCATAACGGAAACTCCGAAAACCCCATTTGAAAGGATAAACATTGACATCTTCGAATATCCAACCAGATATTACGCACTTACGATTCGAGACGAACTTACAAAATTCACACAGGCTTACGCAGTCGAAGACAAAAAAGCGTCGACAATTGTAAATACCTTATTAATATTTTTCCAACACTTCGGTACGCCCCTAAGAATACATTGTGACTATGGGCGCGAATTTGACAACTCATTATTCAAAGATCTTTGTGAACTATTTAACATAAAATTAACTTTCTCTAGTGTCAATCACCCCCAGTCTAACGGGTCCATTGAAAGGTTCCATGCAACCTTATCAGAAATGATTAGAGCAAATATAGCCGAAAACCCAAAGGAACATCCCTTTAATGTTTTACCCTACGCGGTGATCTGCTACAACAATACGAAAAATAAAACTCATGGGTTTACACCGTTTGAACTTATTTTTGGTCACACGTCAAGTAGACCACCCGAAACTTTATACAACTAGGAAAAATTAATATCAAAATACGTAAGAGACCTTAATAACCGTATGGAATATTTTTACAAAATCGCTAGGGCAAAAACAGAACGACAAAAAGAAAAAGCAAAAGTCAGGTTTGACGAACACGTAACTAGTATCCCTGAATACAAAGTCGGAAATAAAGTGTATGTTAAAGAGTCACAAATGAAATCTAAAGCCGAAAACAAATTTAATGGCCCTTTTGAAATTACAGAAGTTTTTCAAAATTCCGCTATCCTTCTTAATCCTCGAACAAACCAATCAACTAAAGTCAACTTCGACAGGCTAAAACCCTATTTTGAATAAGTATTCTTCTTCTTTACAGGCCTGACCCAATTTTCGATTACACCTATCAACAACACACTCGGAATATTCTTTCACGAAGAAGGTTCTGTAAAAGTGTCAAACGACAAATGGACACTCCTCGTGTATAAAGATCTTTCTTACATAAAGGAAGCTATCGCGAATAATGATAAGATCCTAGAAGGATTGTTATATGGCTTTGTAGACGTTGACTCGCCCAGAATGTTATCTTTCAAATCCGAAATACAAACTCATGTCAGCCTGCTCAATCAAATATCCGACACTGTCAATTTAAAATACAAAGAAATAATCGCGGATACGAAAAAATACAGTTACAGGGAGAAGCGCGGAATATTCAACGGTATAGGCACTGTCTGGAAATCCATAACTGGAAACCTCGATGCTTCCGACGGCGAGTACTTCAACGAATGCATTGATAAAGTCTCTCAAGACGAAAGACATATCGAAAATCTCCTCAAAAATCAGATATCGGTTACTACCTCAGTAATAAAAACCTTTAACGCGTCAATACAAAAACTTCAAATAGACGAAGAAACATTTAACCGGGACATAAACGAAATCCACAAATCGATAATGGACATTTCCGACGACCTCGCATTTTACCATGCCCAGATAAGAACTCTAGATTTATGTGAATCATTAATGGAGAGTTATTCTCTTATAGAAAATTTTCTTAACGACGCCGACGCTCTGAACGCGATATCATTCGCTAGGCTAAATATCTTGCACAGTTCAATAATAACCCAGGGAGATCTGATAAGTTCCCTTCAAGAAATTTCACAATCTCTCAGAAAAAATAATCTTCCTCTACCTGTATACTCTTCAACGCTTGCCCAGTATGTTGAGATAATCGAGCTTGAAGCATATCAATCTGATACTAAAGTAGTGTTTATTCTAAAAATACCCTTAGTAAACCCTGAAAGCTATACTTTGTATCATCTCTATCCAATACCCGTATTAGATAATCGAACAGAATTTCATCATATAATCCCTACAACACAAAAATATATTGCGCGGGACGATGATTCAATGTTATATATTTCATTTTAAAACCTGGGAAGCTGCAAATCACTAGGACGAGGCCAAAAGATCTGCTCAGATGTTCTACCCTACCCGATAGACAGTGAAGCGATTTGCGAAGCTGCGTGTGACCGAAGGTCATTGCCTACACGTGGCTATAAACGGATATAACAACTCCCCCTTTTGGTCAAAAGTTAACACCCTGTGTAAACTTTTGTAAGATCATTATATTTCGTCTTCGTCTTCTTCTTCTTGGGTTTGAGGGTGGATGGCTGGCCGTCTTCTCGCAAGCATGCTGCTGAGCCTGAGTTTGACTGTCTTTCGCTGTTGTGGTCTAGGCGGAGGTGGTGAACCATCATCCAATGGAGCCATGGTGATGCTGGGTAGTCTTTTACGGCGACACTTACACATTATGTACAAGACGAGCAGACTGACTAGAAGAACTATCGTGACTATCGTGAACCATGACAGATGTTTATAGACAAAAGGTTGGTTGATTAATTTGTCTAGTTCTTCGGAGTATTGGTCCAATTTGTGCTGGGCAATATTGAGATGTTCTATGTCTATCTTGTTCAGTTTTAGAGGTTTAAGGTCTGGAATGTGAAGCTTCGATGAAATATGTTGGCAGCACTTGTATGGGATTATCACTGGGTGGCTTTTATAAGTAACATTTTGATACTTATCAATGAGTGCTTTGGCGTGAACTCTTGTGCTTCCTATAAAGGCATTACAATATGGCTGAAGTCTAAGAAGGGAATTGACATTGATGATACTTGTCGTGACCTCTTTTCCTTCACACTTTATTGTAACTGGTAGTGGATCTGACACTGTAATCAACCAGAAGTTTTGATCGATGTCTTTAACGTTGTATCCTTTTGCAAAAAGAAGAGATACCTGGCACGTCTTTGGTAAATGGTTTGGTCCTCTAAGTAGTATCCGTGCGATTAGCTAAAACACAGACGACAAAAGGAACATATTATAATATCTGGTGCTTTAAAGAAAAGTGGCTACATAATTCGCACCATAAAGAAAGCTATTACTGCACAGGGTTCCCGAACAACGAACACCAAAAATTATGAACCGGGAAGCCGACAAGTAACTTTATCATATGTAAAGGGCATAACAGACAGAATCGGAAGAATTCTTAGAAAACACTATATACAAACATTACACAAACCCCAAACAACCATAGGTAAACCACGGAGTATACAGCATTCCTTGCCAGGACTGTGAAAAGCTGTACGTGGGAGAAACTAACAGGTGAATATCAGCGAGAGTAGATGTGTGCAGTAATACCTTTCTCTATGGTGCGATTTATGTAGCCACTTTTCTTTAAAGCACCAGATATTATACCTTTTTTCTCGTCTGTGTTTTAGTTAATCGCACGGATCTAGATATTGGAGTGTTGGCCACAGCTTAAATTTGTGCTGGGTAATGATGTGATCTTGCATTTAAATATCTGTCTTTATGTGTTTTCTGTACACAGTGTATTCGAAATGTCCGTTATTCAGTTTTGTGATCACAACATCTGAAAATGGAAGTTTGTTGTTTTCCTCTAACTCTAGGATAAATTGTATTCTGGGATGTATTGAATTTATGTGAGTTAGTTAGAAAGTTATCGAGCTCTGTATGACCATGTTGCCATATAATAAATATGTCATCTACATAACGAATCCATAACTTGGGCTTCAAACTTGCTTTCTCGAAAGGTTCTTTCTCGAAGTATACCATAAATAAGTTTGCAACTACCGGTGATAGCGGGGATCCCATTGGAGCACCATCTGTTTGTTTATACGTTTGCCCGTTAAATGAAAAATAGCAATGCTCCGAGAGTTTCCGCGTTTCAATGGTTGGGTTTCACAGTAAGCAGACCGAAAAAAACCCGCAAACAGGTTTGCAGTTATCTAAGCGTCATTTGATTTTGTGCCATTTAAGAATATTTCTTTTGAAAATTTACTCACATTTCGCCTTGACTTTCCAAAGTTCCAGCATTTTTTACAATAATATATTATGTTGTGTAGTAGCCAGAAAAGCATCCTGATCTCTCTTAATAGCAATTTTACACTCTGATCTTAAAATCTTTTAGACCTGGTTGTTTTCTGGTGATCTCATTTTATAAATTTATTATAAACTGGATTATTCCTTTTTAGTACATTGTAGCAGATAATTAATTAGAACTAGTTAGTTAGTGTTGTTAAGAGCAGCATAAATTATTATTAGCGCATAAAAAAAGAATCTACCATATGCATCTAGTTAATAAATTCCCAATTAATGTTGAAAAAATAATCATTTATGAAAGTTCAAAAACCTAATGTCACAATTTAAGGCGAAGTTCCACTTCAGCGTGTAGAATCGTAATTTCTGAGGAAGGGTGAGAGAATTCACTTGTGTGATAATAATACCTTTGTCATTAGGGCAAGTATTTAACTAAGAAAGGTTGTAAAAAGTCGAGCGGTCAAATATAATCTTTTCACAGTCGTTTTTTTGAAATGAAGACTGCAAATGCAACTATCATTAAACTAAGATAATCCTTTATCACTAAACACCCCCCGTATTCACTTAAGAAGTTTAAAATTGGACCAGTTCTAACTTGACAATTATAGGTTTAAAATGACATAAACAATAATTGAACAAATAATTCTTCTAAATGGCTAAATTACAAAAGGACAGTGACGTAAGCAAATCATAATCGTCTAATTCTTAAATCTTTTTAGTGAATATGGGGGTAAAAATTACTACATATACTAAGACTAAGTTGCAGTTAGGATTTTTATTCATAAGTCATTCTTTAGGCGTTAATTTTTTATTTCACCACCATTGGGGAGTGCGCCACTAATATCTTTTGGTCACATACTGGCCTTTGATGGTAAAATACTTGTCATTAAGTGAGCTTTCAACCTTATATTTGTATATGCAGGCTGAGAGTCCATTTTTTTTAAACCAAGGTAAATTTTAACTTTTATTTGCGAATATGGTCAAGTTGTCTTATCAGAAGTTATAAACTGGCGATAGTACTGATGTCGGTTAAAAACTTGGAGTTGAAATATATGTATTTCTTTATAAATGTTATCATATGAGGAACACCTAGCTCGATTGGAGAGACTCATGCAAGACTGCTTAGACAAACCCAATACGAAAGCGACCGTTAAGTACGATGATGATGAAGAAGATCGTCGAAAAGAACTGGCTCTGGATACCGATACCGAACAAGAAGTTTCAGATTTAGAGGAAATCGATACAAGAGGATAGCCTAGTTTTATTGATAAAGATCGGTTGAGAGTTGAAAATTTAATAAAATACGTACCTGGAGCAAAATTAGTGATAAAGAACTTAATGAATAGTTTTTTTATTTTTTAAAAAACAAAATACGTTGTTCAAGGAATTTTATTATGCATTATATGTGCAATAAGTAAATGCGATAACAAAATGCATTGTTACTAACTAAGACTAACCGCTCTCTCTCTCTCTCTCTCTACTAAAGAGCCACATACTTGACTTTTCTCTTCACAAAACTGTAGTTATTAAACAAGTTTATCTTTAGTAAAATTATTTTCGATTTCAATTTAAAATTTTCTTTTACAAAGTTTACGTGCTTGGTAGTTTACGGAGTTGGTCAAATTTACAGTAGATTTCTTATATTCTATAACTTTCCCCATGCATATATTGTTTATTGCTAGCCGTCCTACAGTTTAAAGTAAATGTCAAGTTTTTTTGTACAATCCCTATATAAGTTAAGACTTGTAATATATAAAATATGATATGTCATTATTCAAACAATCAATGTTTCTGCAATCGCAAATCGAAAAGCGGTAGTGCAATACTCTTGAAGGTGAAAGAATAACTAACAGTATTTTAAATTAATACTCGATCAAAGAGTGATTGGTTTAATACAACAATATTTGAATACAGGTTTAATACCATTGTCATCCCGTTTGTGAAAAAACCGGATGATGGGTCAGAGGTTATATTTGGCGATAACTTGTCGAGCCACATTTCGATGTCAGTAATAAATGAGTGTCAAAAATATAACATCAGATTCGTACTTCTACCACCAAACAGTACCCATTTATGGCAACCTTTAGACGTTTCATTCTTCCACCCTCTCAAAGTTACTTAGAGAAAGCAACTTGACAAGTGAAAAAAGAAGAACAGGGGTTGTGTCCCAGTTTCCCTCATTACTAAGGTTGATATAGGATGGATTAACGAATACCCAACAAAATTTGATCAGTAACTTTACTTCATGCGGAATTCATCCCTTTGATCCTATGTAAGTTTTGAAGAGCTTTCCATCGTGGACTAAGCAAAAAGTCACGGAAGAATAGACTGATAAAATAAACTCTTCATTCATAGAGCTATTAGAAACTATAAGATATCCTTCAGTTCAGAAGAAAATTCGAAGCATCCAGAAAAAAAACGTTCAGATTTTGCACCAGGTAGAAGTATAACTGAGGAATTTCAAAAACAGGACAGTTTTCAAGAAAATCATGGCCCGGGTACCGTTGACACTATTATAGAATTTTCGTAAATATACGAAAGAAATTGATAGCGAAGATTCTATATTCCAAACTCAGCTAGGAACTAGCACAAATAGAAAATCCGAGAACGATAAAATAAGAAAAATATATCAGCGACTCTGATTCTGAAGAAAGCCCAAATTATTCACTTTATGACTCTTCGTCAGACTATGGAACCCTAGAAAACCTTTTTCGAAAAGAAGATAGTTCGCCAAGTTTCCTAGATAAATTTTTAGTTGGTGACTTTGTTTTAGTAGTTTAAGCCAAAACAGGAGGAATCATCCCCAAAATATTTTGTGGTGGAAATTGTTGAAATTATTAAGACTGATTTAGGTGACCGAAAGACGAAAAAGCAGAGGAATAAAGACACCTGCAAACACTTTTGTGATTCCGGAAGATAATAGACAATACTATGATCAAGATTAAGTTAAATTCTCCTAAAATATCGGGGGGGGGGGCATCATACATTTGACAATGAAGATTGTGAGCAGTATGATCTAAATAATCTGATTCTAGTTATTGTTACGTATCTTTCCTAATTTGATATTTAACCTTTTAGGCAAGTGTTCTGTTGCTTTTAAGAATATGTTATGTTTTGAAGATTTTGAAGGCCTCCTATTTAAAACTAGTAAATCAAGTTTAAACATGGTGTCTACGTTATTTTATAGATTTAAAAAAAAATCATCCAAACGTGCCTTATTTTAAATAATAATAGGTCATCCAAGTTGGTGTTACGAGAATTAGAGAATAAAGGTTAAGTTTGTTTCTGAAAAATGAATATTTTCTAACAAAAAAAATTCAAACCGTCTTGACAAAATACGTATTTTTTTTTAAATTCTGCACATTCCAAGCTAGATTAGAGCGTCTACGGCCTGATATTGCGCTTAAAACTGCGGATTTTTCGTCTTGGGAGAATGTGTATATGACTTGGAACAGTAAGTTTTTATATTTTTTTAGGGCTTAGATATTAATTGAAAATTACTTACTCTATAGCCACTTAAAGTATTCACTGAGAATAAGTGTCACCTACTTTTACAACAGCGACGGTTGAAATAGCTTTCTTACAAACAAGAGGCTGGTTTGTGTGAAAAGTTAGCTATTGCAGGCTGTCAGCAATGAAATGAAATGTAAAATCATGACAAAGTATAAAATTTATGCAAAATTATGTAAAAAAATATCAAGGTCTTGGTTGAAGACTCAATTTTCCCAACAGCAAACTTAAGCAGCAGCATCAAGTTATGAAAAAACCTGCAAGAAAACTGGTGGTGGTTCTATTTTTTTGTACGTTGAAAGCAAGCTGACAAAGGATAATGATGAATTTAGTGGAAACGTAAAATTTATCAACAATGGTCTAGTATATCTTTTCGAAGACATCTGTTACAAATTAGCAGGAGCATGCATTGATCTATTAAGAATTCATGGATTAACGTCAACTATAAAAAGATACATATTGTTTGCACGAAATAAAAGTAATAATTTGGAAAACGATGATAACCATCCATCTGTTCGATGTAAAAGAAAACTTTAGTACATGAACTTTGAACATGTTAATGAGTTTTGCTGAAGGTGCTGACAAAATAATAATGAATATTTGGTAAGAATTAGTATTAATCAGGAGCAACAATGACCTTAAGGCAAGCAGTTTATTAGTTTATTACAAAAATAGTCCAATCAATTGGAGAAACCTCGTTTTATATCAATCTGGTTTCAAACCGATGTTAAAGGAAAAATGATAAAAACGACAACCTGAAAGTGTGCCTAACTTCTAAAGAATTTCCATATGATAATCTGTAGACTACGAAACAAACAAATTTGCTATTCTTTATGAGATGTATGCCCAATTCCTAAGGCCATATTATTATAGACGTCACAGTGATCCATAGTTCTAAAAGTAAAACTCGACTGATAGTCATCGATTCCAGTTGGTAAGTATTATGCAAAGTGCTAAGAGTGTATAGAGAGAATTATTTAAAAAATATAGAGGTCTTGGTTGAAGTATTTAATTTTTCCAACCTCAAATTTAGTCAGCGGCAACAAGTTATGAAAAAACCTGCAAAAAAATTGATGGTAGTGGTACCGAAGAAGAAACGTAAATGTTATGAAAACTATGTAAGTGACAGCGAACACATTACCAGTTATCATAAAAAAAAGAAAAAGTGCGAAATCGAAATTTAAAGAGAACATTTGAAGTTGAAAATCGACCCATCCACTTGTTTGTACATTAAAGACAAGCTGACAAAAATGATGGTAGATTTAGAAAAACGTAAAGTTTACCAACATTGGTCTAGTATACCTCTTCGAAGACATCTGTTATACATTTTGGGTATGCATCAATCTAGTAAGAAATCCTGGAATAACGTCAACTATAAAATGCTGCATATTGTTTGCACGAAGTGAAAGTAATAATTTGCAAAATGGTGGATGAAAGGGTGATACCATCAATCTTTGTTAGATGTTGCACCCATTCTTTTGAATATGTTAATGCGTTTTGCTAAAAATGTTGACAAAATGATAATGAATATTCGACATTCATTAGTGTTGATCAGAAACAATAACCCTAAGGCAATTTATCAGTTAACTGACAAAAAAGGATAATTATAAGGTCTTATGAAAAATGCCAAACGTCACCACACTGAATAATAATCAAAAGTTGCGATTGTCTAGACAATTTGAAAGCACCAGAGGTTTTAATATTGCATTTAGAAGCTCGGAACTTCATGAATCAGTTGCAATAGAGTCAATATTTTTATAATATTCGGGTTTCAAATCGATGTTAAAGAAAAAATTTAAGAACAAAACGACAGTCAGTTCTTCAAACCTAAAAGTGCGCACAAATAGAGTATTTCTGTGTGATAACCCTAATGTGGAACAAGAAACCAACAAATTTGCAGTTTTTTATGAGATGTATGCACAATTCTTAAAGACATATTATTACAGCCGTCACAGTGATCCATGCTAAAAAGATTTAAGTTTTAAAAGGAAGGCTTCACTGATAGTCACCGATTTTTCGCGACAAGGTGAATTTATTCCAAAAGATGGAAGTACAGGTTTAAGAGTGGGGTTACGGGGACTATAGACCCAGGCCGCGTCATAGTCAGGGACCCCATTGCCGAGCTGATACGAAGTTTTGCGGGGATTTATCATTAATTTACCTAGAAATAACATGCGGCGGGGGCCCCGCGAGGCATAGACTAAAGGGAAAATAATAGCTTATCAGCAAAGAACAAGACATAGGAACTTTTTTTGGTTACCAGTCATTTTTAAAGTGCGCTCGTGCGACCAAGGGCCCCCCTATATTTAAAGACCTAGGGCCTTATCCTTATAAAAATCTTACTCATAACCAACCATATATCAATATAAAATTTGAAATGGATATTCAGCCAAATACAAAAAGTGGCGCTTGACTTTGAGAAACTTGTCGTTGTTTAATAAGAATAATTGTGGTGGTTTTTGAAAAATTAAAATAAAATTTTATAACGGAATATCAAAAAGTCTAGAATTTTTCAATAAACAAAAAGAAAAACAAAATATGAAAAATCACCACCTTTTCGAGAATGATAACAAAAAACCACATACTTTTTCTCCGAACGTTAAAAGTCGACGCGTATTAGAGTTACTTCGATATCGTCATAATATTAGGTATGTTAAATCGAGTCCAGGTTTTTGCATACTTGGTACGTTGTAAGTTATGAGTGATCAGCGGAAGCGACTAAAAGGTTGAGAATATAAAAAGAGTACACATATAAGCAAAAAATGCCAATTATAAATGAATTCTTCACAGCAATATCAATCAAGCAATTTACAAATAAGGGAAATTTGGAAGAAACTGCAGATCCTTCAAATTTCCTTCTTTTGTTAATTTATATGGTTAAATTAATGACATTATTGGCAATAGGGCTAGATACCTAATCATTTTATAAGCCAGTGTCTTCTGCCTTTATAATCCAGTGACTGAAAAGGGTCGTTGATTAGTAAGTCGACTCATTTGAATTCATAATATTTACTGTTGCTCGTTTTATATACCTAAGCGACAAGCATGAGTTCACAGGAAGAATTTATAAGCTCGCTTTTAAAGAGTCCGAATTGCAATGACTTAATTGTTGGCTTTGCTCCAATAAAATATAAACCTTTAATGTACAACATTGTTTAAATGTTTTGATATGTACCTATCCTTGCTTTGTTCCCTGAACATGCTTTGTTCATTTGTTTAACAATATGTAAGGCCCGATCAATTTTTTTTTAAATGGTGACTTTTTAAATAAGAATAACAACATCAGAACAACTGGTTGGTCTGGGGCGGTATTGATGCGAAAATTGACTTTGGAGTGCCCTTCCTTCCATAGATTTATAATCAATTTGATTTACAGTAATGTACACCATATACTGGGCATTAGCAGTTTGGTCAATAATAAATAATAACCTAACCTAAAAACATTAACAAATTTAGTTAGCTACATTATTAATAATAATGTAGCTAAGCCATAAAAAATGAATTATACGAATTTTGCTTATTTGCATAAAATAAACTTTGGCTAAGTATATTGTAATACTTAATTTTAATTAATGAAGTTGATATTATTTGCATTTTCCATTATTTTTTAAGTTAAAACTAATATCTACGATTGCTTTAAATAGAATATTTCAAGTTACCCGATTATTTATATAATGTTCAGGCAGACCAAAATCCTATAAAATAGATTACGGAATGAAAATAATTTTTTTTTCTTCAATAAATCATACAATGTTTAGATATAATCGGAGACTTACGGACAGGATTGATGCGAGAATTAAGACTAGTTTATTTGATTTTCTGATTTCTTTCCTCGCTAAAATAAACTTTAATATTTTGACACCGATATATATTTTCTATTGTTTTATGTTTTTTAGTGGAGTTAAGACACGGTTAGAGCATTGAAATTAATTCTACATATTTAAATAAACATCATGTTTTTATAAATGCTATCAGTTTTGAAACATTTTTAGCTTTAACTATTGAAAATCACAAATGTATTTAGAAAACAAAATCGAAAATATTGTCCTCATATTAATCTAATATTATCTTAAACAGGTGCGTATTTAAAATGTTGTTATTATGCCACATATTTTAATTAGTTTAAATATAACATTGGAGTGGTTTACTTTAAGAAAATACTAATAATGCTCCGGACAGTTCAGGAGCAAAGACATTGAGCAGCAAAAATGTACATACAGAAAATAAGTTTAAACGTTTATAAAGGACTTTCCATCCAGAACGACCAGGACCGTTTTTACCCAACCTGAAGTCCTAGGCGCTTGATGATTTTGAGGCCCTATTTTATAATATTATGCAGCCAAACACTATTTACTAAATAAAGTACAGAGTTATGGACGGGGTATTCCGTGTGATAATTTAAATCACCCAAATTTTAGGCAAGGAGAAAAATTAAAAAAACAAATTTTTATTTTTTATTATATTTTATTTGTCGACAATCCATAAAACTTAAAACCGCCGCGTTATGCAAATTCTTATTTACTTAGAATTATGCTTTACAAATTTATAAAAAAACTAAAGTTAAAAAATCTTCATTCTAGCCTTTGTTTTGAAAATAAGTCAATAATTTCCTCGTAATCTAGAGTATTAACTACTTCTGACTCAATAAAAATCATATCCTGTAATGTGCTGTTCCTTAAATAATTTTTAACTCTCTTTAGGACTGAAAACGAACGCTCTCCGGATGTATTGCTAATAGGTAATGTTCAAAATATTTTTAAAATTGCTTCTACGTTAGAAAATGTTGATCTTAGTAGTTATAATAGGGGAGCGCCTCCTCCTCCTCCTCTTCCTCTCTCTCATGTCCCTCATTCTTAACTTCCTCCCCTTTTATTCTCATTCGCATCATATTTTTAATTTTTTCTCTTTGTTCTCCCACATTTGATTTTGCATTCTTAAGTCTTATAAATAGGTGCATCAAGATCATTTTAGTATGTTAAGGTACGAGTGACTGTTAAAAGAAAAAAATCTGTTGAATAAATCTATTAATAATAATATTAAAATAAAATGAGTGAATCAGTTGGAGAAAGAAATCGATCCATTCCGCTTCAGACAATTAGCCTCGAAGAAATTATACCAGGAGTTCAAGAAGAAAATATACCATTAGTTCGAGAAGAAAATAATGGGATTGTTTTAAAAAATTTGAACAAAGCTGAGAGTGAAGAGAAAAAAGTGTTTTGTGCTATTTGTTTTGAAATAATCGAATATTATGATTCATGTAGACCAAATACATGTTCCCACATTTTTTGTTTAAAATGTATTTTAAGATGGAATGATGAAAATTGTTGATCTATAATGGTAAACAATTGTCCTGTATGTCGCACTAGATATTACTATTTGGTACAAATCTTCAAAGATGTAATTAGACATCATTTTGTTGTAATTTTAAAAAGAGGATAATATTTTTTTTATAATTTGTGTTTGTGAAAACTCTGGTAACAAATAATTTTGTAAAAAAAAGTAAATGTAAATATATATATATAATAATTGACACACATTTTTTCCTTTTCCTATATTGAAACGACAACAATGATCTAACAAATTTTTTAATACATACTAATTTTCACATTACATAACAAAACAATTGTTATGGGTTTACACAAAAAGTGCCACGCCCTAAAATGGCACCACTTTTGCAAATCGAAGCTTAAATTTTCTTATGGGAATTTACATGTAAAAATGACGGTTTTGATTGTCGGACCGGCATAGCCTAATCTACTACTTTTTAATTATACTAATAATATTAATATAATTTGCATCAAGTAAGAGAAAACTCAATTGAATACAGAAACAAACGTTAACAAAATGTTATGCTAATATATGAGTGCTTCTAGTGGCAGTTGACATAATCGACACTTTTTTTTTTTTTACATATGATTAGCTAGAACATAATCTTCTATCTCTTTTTTTTTCATTTTTATTGCAGTAAAAGCAAGCATGTTCAGGAATTAGTAGAAAAAGATGTATCCTACAAATAGCACAATGTAAATCAGAAGCACTAACAACATAAGCTCTTTTGTAGTGGCAGCTCACATGATCGGACTCCCCTCTCCGTAAATATCTCATGTGAATTGCACTACAAGGAAGGCAAATAGCAAATGTTCCTAGTCTTCGACTTTCAATTTTAGAGTAGCTTTGTATAACACATACATCTTTTTTTTGAAAATTATTAAATAATTCACTAGCCCTAAACTTGCTTACTTTTACGTCAGCCTCGGTTCCTAAATTTAGCAGTTGTCCATCCATGTCCACTCCTTCGTCAATTTCCTGATCATCTTCCTCCATCTCTTCTTCTTCCTCCTCAATATAATTAATGTTGATGTTAAACAAGAATGATCTTCTAACAAGCCTAGATGATTTGTCCAAAAATGAATGTTTATAAGTGATGGAATCGCCTTCCAAGTTAATAAAAATTTCTTCTCTTTCTTCAATTTGAGCGGCGTTCTCCACATTATTTTCTTCAATTTGGTCAGTGTTTCCAATCATATTTTCTGCCATCGTTAGGAGCTTTAGATTTAGATAGATATATTTGATAAAAAACAATTTTGGTTATAGGTTATAAATAATATCGAAGGTTGTTGATTGGCTTGGGAAAGTGGTTTTTAGAGATTGTCGTTCAACTTTAAGTAGGACACATGTGATTAACTTTTGCATATAAAATCGCCTCAGCGAAGAGACGAATGCAATTGATTTCTGCATTCACACTGTGCAGAGCTCGCGAGTTTTCTGGTGTTTACATTGTGTCTATTTGGTAATTTTTTAATTTTTATTTTTATTTCTAACATTTTTATTTGGCAAGATTTAATTCTTATATATATTGGTGACATTTTTATGTACATTTGTGGCATTTTTATTTGTTATTACGATTTTTTTCATAATGGACAATTTTTTGGCATCGAGTAGCAAAATAATTGACAATGACTTTGACTTATACACATGTACTCAAATGCAAAATTTTGTAAACCAACAAAACAATGAAACAGACGTATTTACAACTAGTCAACAACAAACTATTCAGGACTTGAATGAAATTATTTACAATAGCCAAGTTCAAAATAATGCCAACAAACACAACAACGAAAAATATTTATTTACAGCTACTCAACAACAAACTCTTGACGATCTTAATGACATTATTGACAACAAAACGGACTTAATTACAACAAAAACTAAACAAACTCTTGAAGTACTGAATGACATTGACAAAACTCAAAATTCTAGCTATGAGGATATTGTTTGTTTTCAAAAATCTAATCCAAATTATTTAACATTAAAATCGCCAATTAATTTTCCGAGACCAATTTGCTCTCCCTTTTTGTTTAGTGAAAAATCTGATTCGGAAGAAGAACAAATTGATCAAAATTTAAGTTTGGCTATTTGTCCTATTAATTCACCATATGATATTGTAAATTCTGATTCGCAAGAAAAACAAATTGATCAAAATTTAAGTTCGGCTATATCTTCTATTAATTCACCATATGCTATTGTAAATTCTGATTCGCAAGAAAAACAAATTGAAGCAAATTTAACTTCGGATATTTCTCCTAATAATTCACCAGTTGAACAAAATTCAATTTCGAAACCATCATTTATCATTAAAAAAAAATTTAAAATTAATAAAAAAAAATAAAAAACAAATAGCAAACCTTAAGTGTCTGGGTTTCGCTATTCAAAATTTAACTAATTTGATCACAATTAAAAAGGGAGACGAAAGTACGGTGAATTATGTTAAACAGGCCTTTGACAAATTAGTTGACTCATTTGAAGAAATGGATTCATAAAGTCAATTAATTTCTATTGCTTTTTTCAAAATTTGACTATAACTAAATAAAAATGCACAATATTAATTTTATTATTATACAAAGAACTTCAAAAATGCAATTGCTTTTTTCAAAATTTGACTATAACTAAATAGAATTGCACAATATTAATTTTATTATTATTATTATCCAGAAAACTTCAGAAATGCATAAGTGTGTAACATGTAATAAAGTCTTCACTAGAAAGGATAATTTATTGCGACATATTAAAAAACATGTTAACGGAAATTCCACAAAACTCAACAGTTGGTTGAAAAAACCAAAGCTTGTTAAAGGTAAGAACATTTTATTTTTCATGTTATATTTTGTAAAATATTTTTTTCTTAATTTATAGATTCTACAAATATTGTAAAATATTGTAAAGAATGCAAGAAAAATATAAACCAAAGTCTATGGGGTGGACATCTTCGATCTAGTGTGCACAAGAACAATTCCAAAATGGGCTTGGAGGAAGGTGTTGAAATTATCAAGTCAGCATTCAGGGAACGAATAATATCTTATAGGATTTCCTCACACCAAAACTTCATAAATGTGAAAGAATATTTTCAACATTTGGAATACAAAATTGCACATCTAATAGATCAAGAACTGCAGAAACATAAATGTATCAAGCTAAATATGGAACTGTTCGGTTTCTATTTTAAAGGTTAAAATTTTAATTTTCCAAGTCATTTGCCAGGGATATCAGAAAAAAGAACTGTTAGAGCAAATCTGCACCATTATTGACCAGAAAGCTGACGAATTTGCAGAAAGAGATTCAGGTAAAGAATTTATTTTCGATTTTACAACAGCAACAAAAAAAGTAATTTTTTTAATTTTTACGTTGCAGGATGGTCTTTGATGAATTTACTTCATTTGGAAATTAATGTTAACAAGCACAATCCGCTGAGAGTCTCATCTTTTATCGAACTTCCTCAAGAGATCAAGAGACGTCAAGATCAACATTAGGAATGATGACAACTTTTGCTTCGCCTGGGCAGTTGTGTCTGCTCTTCACCAACCAAGCGGATTAGATTTTGAAACTTCATCCTACCCACACTACTCTTCTGTTTTGGATATGTCAGGTATAGAATTTCCAATGTTGCTAAAGAACATTAAGATTTTTGAAGAAAAAAATAACATTTCTATTAATGTATATGGATTAGAAATTATAAATCCTAAAAAGGGGTATGAAGTAATTGGTCCACTTTATTATTCATCGAATAAAAAAAATCAACATGTCAATTTATTGTTAATAAGTGATGATGATGAAAAAACTTTTCATTATTGCTATATTAAAGATTTATCAAAATTAGTTTCTGCACAAATTTCTAAACATCACGGAAAAAATATATTTGCGATGGTTGTTTACAATATTTCCCTACAGAAGAAAATTTATTACAACAGAATAGCTATGATTGTGATCATTTACGAATTAACCTACCTTCTAAAGAATTAATAAAAGATAAGTTTGGAAACTATTCATATGATAATATTTTGAAATTTGTAAATTATCATAAACAAATGAAAGTTCCTTTCGTGGTGTATGCAGATTTTGAATGCATTTTAAAGCCTTTAAATAATGACAATGTTGATAAAAATCCTAATACTTCATACACCTTAAAACAATATGAACATATTCCACATTCATTTGCCTATTACATTAAATGTTCCCTCGACGATAATTATTCTAAATTTGAAAAATATAGAGGTCAAAATTGTGATACATTATTTATAAATTCTTTAGAAAGAGATGTGTATAACATATACAGTAAATATTTAAAGGCTCCTAAAAAAATGATCCCTTTGAACGAACTGGACAAAATTTATCATAACTATGAAAAAGTTTGTCATATTTGTAATAAACCTCTTTTAAATGACAGGGTTGCAGATCATTGTCATATAACCGATCTTTATAGAGGTCCAGCTCATTCACTCTGCAACATAAATTACAGAATACCTAACTTTATTCCAGTTATATTGCATAATTTGCGTAATTATGATTCTCATCTATTTCTTAAAAAATTATGCTTAAACAAAGAACAACTAACAGTTATCGCACAAAACAAGGAAAAATATATTTCATTTGAAAAGCTTATTCATGTGGATAACTATTTTGATAAAAAGACACAAAAGGCTAAGAAAAAAATATATCATTAAGGTTTATTGATTCTTTTCAATTTCTATCCCATTTTTTATCAAAACTCTCTGAAAGCTTAAAAGATGAACAATGTAAGGAAAAAAAAAATTTCAATGATGAAGAAAGATTTAAACTTATTCGGCAAAAAGGTGTATTTCCTTACAGTTATATTGATGATTATTTAAAATTAGAAGAAACAACTTTACCTCAGAAAGACCAATTTTATAATACTTTAACGGATGAGCACATCAGTGATGCAGAATACCAAAGAGCTGTAAAGGTTTGGCAATTGTTTAAATGTGAATCTCTTGGTCAATACTCCGACGTTTACTTACTCTCTGATACTTTACTTTTGGCAGATATTTTTGAAAATTTTAGAAGCACTTGTTTATCCACATATAAGCTCGATCCAGCTCATTTTTACACTTTTCCAGGTTTATACTGGGAGGCGTGTTTGCGTTATACTGGAATAGAGTTAGAATTGTTAACTGATCCAGATATGATACACTTTTTCAAAAAAAGCGTTCGCGGTGGTGTGAGCTCTTGCATTTGTAGAAAATCTGAAGCTAATAACCCATTTCTTTTAAATTTTGATCCTTTAAAGCCAACTAAATACATAATTTATTATGATGCAACAAATTTGTATGGTTATGCAATGTCACAGCACATTCCAACGAGAGATTTTGTTTGGCTAACAGATAAAGAAATCAATGATTTAAATATTATGAATATTTCTAAAAAATCTAATAAGGGATATGTTTTAGAAGTTGATTTAGAATATCCTACAAGTCTACATTCCTATCATAACGATTTACCGTTTTGTCCAGAAAACTTTAAACCGCCAAATTCTAAATGCATAAAATTAATACCCAATTTAAATGATAAATCAAAATATGTTATTCACTATCAATTATTAAAACAATGTTTGGAACATGGACTCAAGTTAACTAAAGTTCATAGAGTTTTACAGTTTTCTCAATCTGATTGGTTGAAAAAATATATAGACTTGAATTCAAGATTAAGAAATGATTCAAAGAATGAATTTGATCGTAATACTTACAAGTTGGCAAATAATAGTATTTATGGCAAGACTATGGAAAATGTTGATAGGAGAATTGACGTAAGACTTGTTACAGAGTGGGAAATAAATAGAAGAAAAGATGGTGCTGAGAATTTAATTGCAAAACCATATTTCAAGGACTTAACAATATTTTCTGAAAACTTGGTAGCTATTCAAATGCAAAAGATTCAAGTTACTTACAATAAACCAATATATGTAGGCTTCTCAATATTAGATATTTCTAAAACTGTCATGTATGATTTCTTTTATAATTTTTTAAAACCTCTTTATCAGGAAAATATTTCACTTTTATACACCGATACCGATTCGTTCATTTTAGAAGTCACAACTCCAAATATTTATTCTGACATGATAAAAAATATTCACAAATTTGACACATCTAATTATGAATATAATAATATTCATGAAATGTCTATTACAAAGTCAGTTATAGGAAAATTCAAAGATGAATATGCTGGTGAACCCATTACTGCTTTTTTTGGTACTGGAGCAAAAGCATATTGTAGTAAAACGGAAAACAGTTTAACAAAAAAAGCAAAAGGTGTTAAAAAAAGTGCAATTAAAAAGCAGTTGGATTTGATTCATTATAAAGATGTTGTTGAAAATCATTCTAAAACCTTTTGTTCAATGTATGTTTTTCGATCTAGACAACATACAATTTTTACAGAGTTAATCAATAAATTGGCTTTGAGTTCCGAAGATGATAAGCGGTATAAAATTCCCTATAGTTTTAATACATTAGCTTGGGGACACCAAGATATTGCTTTGTATCAATGGAATGCAGAACATGAAGATTTAGATATATTTATGTAAATATTATAAGGTATTTAAATTTGTTGTTTTTGAAACCAAAGTTAGTCTTCATAAGTCTTTCACAAAATGTGCTTAGAAACTTTTGACAAAGAAATTGATAACAGTTATTTTAAAACATATGAAAAACGACTTTCCACTTTTAAAAAATGGAAAGGAAAATTGAGACCAGAAGTGTTAGCTGGAGCTGGCTTTTACTATACTTCAATCAATGATATTTGTAAATGTTTTTATTGTGGTATTGAAATTTTTGATTGGTTAAGTTATGATGATCCTATTGTGGAGCATTAGAAATTTGCTAGGAATTGTGATTTAAATAACTGTTTATGGAAAAATAGGAATCGAATAATTATAACCATTCAAAATAAGTCTTCAAGCTACACATTTTATATAGTATTATTAATATCCTTATTTATGAACTTTTACATATATTTAAATTAAGTATTTTATTGTTATTTTTTTACAACTTTACAATTTCAGCTGATTGTGGCGACTTGTGTACGCATGTTTATAATATAATAAGTCCAACAGAAAATCCTAACAGTGAAAATGTTTCTATGTTGGACTGTTACTGGATGTTAACTATGATGGAATTACTTGCTTTATATCCTGAACAAATGGAAAACAAATTGAAGCAAAATGGAACAAAACGAAAATATTACGAAGAAAACAATGAAAATGGATCAAAAAGAAAATATTACGAAGAAAACAATATCTTTTCTGGAAGAGAACAATAAGGTGCATGTGTTAGTGAAGTGGAGCTTTGCTTACAGACAAGCCCGTAGGAGTAACTTTCAGATAACTTTTAGATAGACTCCGTTTTGAAAAAAGAATAAATGATTGTAAACTTATTCTAGATTCGATATTATCTGAGGAACATAGAAATAAAATATATTTGACACGTTTTAATAAAAAGTGTATTTGATGTTTTACTTAATAAAATTTTAGTTTCCTAAATGTGAATTTTATTTGAAATTAATTAGCACATTAAGACTTTGTAATTTGTATCAGCTAAAGCATAAAGTGAGGAACAGAAATAAAACAAATTTAACTAAAATTTAATTTCAATTTAATTAAACAATATTTTTTTTATCAATCCATGTATTATATTTTTTATCAAGTCCTAACCATTTCACATAAACTTTGTTTCCTTTCCTTCTCAAAATCTTCTCAATAAGATACACATCGGTATGCTTTACTTTTAATAATTCTTGCTCATAAAAACCACCCAGAATGTCCTGATTATCTTCGTCTTGAATTAAATATGTCCAAGGGTTTGTCATCTTAACTTCTTTAATGTGGAATATCTCATTTGACCAATTTGGTGTGTAACCTTTTGAAAATGCCTCTCGATGCTTGCTTATTCGTACGTGATCACCCACTTTAAACTTTGGAGATTTTATATCTAACGTTTTAGCATGAGTAAATGCAGATTCCTATTGAAGAATGTTTTGTATTGTTATAATCTTTTACAATATGCGCTAATATATTAAACCATTTGTAATTTCCTTGAATGCTAAATATTTTCCACATATTATTCTTTAAAGTCCTGTTTACTCTTTCTACTATACTCGCTTTCAAATTGGAAAACGTGCTATAATGGTTAATTCGAAATTCGAAAAACTCTCTCCCTCTGTCCGTTTGCAAGTTTTTTGGTGGAGTTTTTGCACTGATTAATATTTTTTTCATTGCCGCTGTTACGTCTTTTCCAGATTTAGATTTTACCGGTTCGGCCCAAACATACTTAGAAAATACATTTATGGTAATCAAGATATATTTAACTCCCTTATTAAATTTGGCATAGGATAACATTTCAACCAAATCAGCTTGAAAAAGATCATTTAACCCTTTCACTAAAACCCTTCTGCGTTTGTAGTTTTTTCTAGCAGGTTTATGTAATTCATTAACGACTTATTGTTTAACGGTTGTCATGACAACAAACTTGTTTATTCAATTTTAAGGAAGTTCACTCTCTATGTTTTGTAATAATTCGAAATATAACTTTTATGTGTTTTTTCCCATTCATTCAATTTATCAATTTGTATTGTATAACTTTTTTCATTTAAAACTTTACTAATTTTAGTAATCTCCTTTTCTAAAGCATTAATAGAGTTTTTTATCTCTCCAGTTAAGAAGGTAGTTGATCTACTATCACTATTTTTGAATTCTTCCTCTGTTTTATTTAATTCTTGTTCTAATTTCTTAATCACACTAGACATTATCTTTCCAAAGGAAATATATTGCTGTTTTTTTTCCAAAAAGAGTTGGTCAATTGTTCTACTGTTAGGAATGCTATTTTGATTTCTTTTTTTTTTTCATCATCTAACCTTTTTATAAAAGTTCTTAATTGTTTAATTTTTTCCTTGTGTTTTTCAATTATTACTTCTCTTATATTTGTTTCCATTATTTTATTAATTTTGTTGATATCATCACTTAATTTTTTGTCTTCCTTTTTAACATGTTCATTTAAAAATTGCAAATCTTTACTTATTTGATTTAGCGTTAGCAACTGTTTATTAACGTTTTCAATTGAGGTATAACATCCTTTAATCTGGTTTTCATACTTTAAAACATTTTCATCAAAAACCTTAAGCTTTTTAGCAAAGATTTCATTATTTGTTTCATTTTCACCTAATCTCCTTTTTAAATTATTAATGTCACTTATTCTCTCTTGATTTTGTTTTAAAATATGGCGTCCAAATTTATCAACTGTCATGTTGAGCTTTCATTAAACAACAAATATGATTATATTTGATAGCTGTTATTTATAGTATTACTTTATCTTCTCTTAATTCTTCAATAATAGAGATAATCTCGTTACTATGAGCATTATTTCCCGCATCACTTGATGAAATTAATAAACGTAGCCTATCAACAATTTCGTTTACATTATTCCAGTATACATAGTCTGTATTTGATCTGTTTGTTTTCAAAATTAATCCCTTTCCTGTAGATTTGGCTCTAGTTGTTCTAAACGGAGGTTTTGGTTTGTTAAATGCTGTAACTAATCTTGGCAAGGTTTTTGTCTTTGTAATCCCCTTTCTTTGTAAATATGGTCCTATTATTGTAACATATTTGTGTGATGTATTTCCTTGAACTTGTTCATTTGAATCAAAATTCCTACGATATACATTTGTTTTAGCTAGAATGTTCATGTAATTATCTAAATCTTCCTTCTTATAACCTTTCGGTTCTTTTTTGAAAAGCAATTCGTATAAACCTGGCGTGCCTGTGTACGTTATTCCTCCCACTTTAATGTCTTTTCCAATAATTTCTACCGGTATCTGTGCTAAACCAAAAGAAAACTTATCCGTTTCGAGGTCATGAACTATTCCATAATAATGGTCAAATTTATGTTGTGTATCTTTCACACCCTCATCAATATATGATCTGGGTAATTCATGAAAATCTGCTAAGTAATCTTTATATGATGGTGTACCAACATAGGTTTGAATTGTTTTTCTAGTTTGTTCCAATATGTCTGACAAGTTTAAATTTGTTGTTGTGTCACTAGAAGGATCTGAAGTTTCTGCTATAACAGTTGATGACAATGGTTGTACTACAGAAGAGGAAGAAGTGATACTACTGTCATTTAAAAATGTTGGTAGTTCTGTAGGGAGTAACGGAGTTTTTCCTGTTTTCTGAATATTTTTCGTCGGAGTTGATGTTTTATAAAGCTTTGTAGGTGTTTTGAAATCTTCATACTTTGAAACTCTTTCTTCTTTTAAATCGAATGGTTCGGATTTACCAATACTTGAAATTAGCTGTTTAAGTGGTTGTGTTATTGGTCTATAAGTTTGTTCTAATTCGGACTGAGCAGTAGAAGTAGCTAATTTCAAGCTTTGATATTTCTGCTTCACGGCTTGTCTCGATCTTATTAATTCTCGAGTTAAACGTTTATCCATGCTGTACAAGTTTTAAATGAAATAAAACTGCAAATTTTTTACTTTTATAAATATATAAAGGAATCGAATTTACTCCTATATCTGCCGTGATTTACTTCACAATCTTTGTCATTTACAAGAAAGCCATATGGATCCATCCAACAGTTAGCACAAATATTTTTAAACTGATCAAATGTCATATCCAATATACAGTGGTCATTATATATATTTTTTAAACTAAAACAGTCCTGTTTAAATAAAATTAATAATTTTGCATTTTCTCGAATTAGACGTTTAAGGATTGAGGAATATCCTTGAAAAATAAAAAAACAATCGGTGTTTCTATGCCTTCCATGCGTGAAATAGTCCCTAATAATAGATTGATTATGACAAGGAATATCATCAAAAATGATAACGGAATTTGGCTTTATCTCATGAGGTGAAATAATGTTTTCATCGCTATCATATTCAAAGTATCTAATTTCTTTCATAGGCTTTAACAACTTTCTTAAATATTCATATTTTGGTTGATCTAATGACTTTGAATAAACATAGACATTTTAAAACCTAATTCCATTAGGATGCTCGAGCAGTGTAAGCATAACGTTGGTTTTACCGCTAACACTCCAACCAACTATAAGCCCTCTTTTTGAACCACCGCAAAATAAGTCACCATGCTTTCTCAACTGTTTACTTAAAATTTTTTCGTCATGATTATTTACTGGTAATGAGAATTTTTGTTTTTCAACCCTCATTTTTAATCACACTAGTAAATATTTTTAGCTGTAAAAGTATTTATACCAGAAAAATGTCAATGTGCTTTTAGTATAAAAAGAACTTCAATGACTGTGGGTCGTCATAAGTTGAAAAAAACTATTAAAACACGTAATAGAAAAGGCTCTGGTTTAGTAAATAAATTAATTAGTAAACTACCTTTCGAAGTTCATATAACAGGATATAATTATTGTGGTCCCGGCACCAACTTGGAAAAAAGATTAACTAGAGGTGACGTTGGTATAAATCCATTGGATTCCGCTTGCAAAGAACATGATATATCTTACTCTCAGACTGAAGATTTATCAAAAAGACACATATCTGACCAAATATTAGAAAAAAAAGCCTGGGATAGGGTAAAAGCTAAAGATTCTTCTATTGGTGAAAAAATTGCAGCTTTAAGGGTTGCAGGAATAATGAAGGGTAAAAGAAAGTTCGGTTTGGGATTAAAAAATACAAAAGGGGGTAAACTTAAATTGAGAAAAAACGTATCATTCGAACACCCAAAAAAATTGGAGGATTTCTACCTCTTTTGTTTCCCATTCTTGGCGCCCTGGGTGCACTAGGTGGAGGCGCGGCAGGAATTGCTAAGGCAGTAAATGATGCTAAAGCAACTAAACAGCAACTAGAAGAAATACATAGACATAATATTGCAATGGAAAATGCTTCTAAAGAAGGCAAAGGATTATATATTAGACCATATAAAGGAAAGGGACTATTTATTAGACCTTATAAAGGAGGATCCGTCAAAATGAAAGCAATCAGACAAAAAAAAAACTCAAAATAAGTTTTCCAAAAAGAGCACTTACGAACAATGATATTATTAAATATGTAAAGCTGTTAAAAATAACTGGCTTTAGAGGTGTTTTTATGCTCGATGAACTTCCAAAAAAAATTAATCTGAAAGAATGTGGTATTGTAAATTTGGATAAAAAACAAAATAAAGGATCTCATTGGACTGCTTATATTAAAAATAACAAAAATGTAATATATTTTGATAGTTATGGAAATTTAAAACCACCTTTTGAACTTCTCAAATATTTTAATTCGAATGGCACAGTGGATGTATTTTATACTTATGAAAATAAACAAAAATTTAATTCATATAACTGTGGTCAACTATCCCTAAAATTTTTGCAAAAAAATATATAAACTCATTATTTATTGTAATATCTCATTCATAAATAAACTGCAATGTCTACCACAATTGCCATATCAGGAAACAGTTCTGTTTTGTCTGCTGATTTTAATCCGCCCATATATTTAGAGGATGAAAAACAATATTACCTGGGTTTAGCTGATTTTGAAACGTTTATGACTATCCCCAATATAAAAGAAGGATATAATAAATTTTATATAGATAATAAAGCAATTGTTATTCCCGACGGAACTTATGACATTACAGATATAGAAACATACATAAGAGAAAGTATAGAAGATTTATTTCCGAATGAAAAAATTTTTTTTCTTTTAAAAGCAAATGTTAATACTCTAAAAATTTTTTTAATGTGTAGTAGAATAATTGATTTTACCAAGGAAGATTCGATAGGAAAAATGTTGGGTTTTAATAGCAGGATACTAGAAGCTATGAAAGAGGAAGAATCAGATAATGTTGCAAAAATAACTAAGGTGAAAGCTATTTGTATTGACTGTAATATTTGTGTCGGTTCTTACAATAATGGTAAACCTGTTCATATTATTCACCAGTTTTATCCAACTGTAGCTCCAGGGTATAAAATAGTTGAATCTCCTTTGCCCATTTTGTATTTTTCAGTTAGCGTCAAAGCAATTTACAATATAACAGTTAAAATAGTTGATCAAGACGGAGAACTTATCAGTTTTAGAGGAGAAACTATAACAGTAAGGTTACATTTACAAACAAGTGAAATATAAAATGGTTGTTAGATATAATAGAGCCCTTGGGATGAGACTTGCCCCTACCACTATCAACAAAGTAAAAACTTATAAAAAGAAAAAGCCTAAACAACAGTTCAGTATCAAATCCAACACCAACAAGTTAAGACGAGATAATCGTAAATTTCTCACATCCTTGGGTTTCACTGTTTTAAAATAATGAACATATTAAACGTAAACGAAAAGCTTTATGTAGACAATTCCATCGTCAGTTCTAAGCTTCACACATATCAACCATATATTTCTTCAAAATTCGATTACAATGATGAAATAAGGATCCCAATTCAAGAACTCGATGCTTACACTCTACCATCAGATAGTTTACTTTATATCGAAGGAAAATTAACTAATACAGAAGGTAAATATAAGAAAGAATTGCAATTTATTAACAATGGTATAGCCTTTTTGTTCAGAGAAATCCGCTATGAACTAAACAGAATTACTATAGATTCAATAAGAAATGTTGGATTAGCATCAACCTTAAAAAGCTACCTTTCTCACAATACCAACGAAAGTTTAAAACTGGAAAATGCAGGTTGGTTTCCACATCGGAAAGGTGATACAATTTTAGTTGATAATGATGGAAAATTCTCCGTATCCATACCACTAAAAATGCTTTTAGGATTTTTTGAAGATTACAGAAAAATTATTATGAATATGAAACAGGAATTGGTTCTTATTAGATCAACTGATGATTTAGATGGTGTTATTTTCAAAGAAGATCCGGCACACCTTGTTACTGCTCCTGACACTCCATTGGTTACTTTCGATAAAATTTATTGGAAAGTTCCTCACATTCTAGTTGATATGCCACAACAACTTGCTCTATCAAAAATATTAGATTGAAATAAAGATATATTGATAGGATTCAGGAGTTGGGAACTTGTTGAATATTCTTCTCTAACCGAAACAACCCGTCACACATGGCCGGTAAAAACAACTAGTAAACTAGAAGCTCCTCGTCATGTTGTGATTGGCTTTCAAGAAAACAGAAAATAGAAAATTGTTAAAGATATGAGTAAATTTGACAATATTACCTTGTCAAATATTAGAGTATATTTAAATTCTGAAAGATATCCTTATCACGATTTGTACTTAAATTTCGAAGAAAATAAATTTTCTGCTTTATACGAAATGTTTGCCAACTTTAGACAGTCTTACTATGGTGTTCCAAATGAACCCATTTTTAATCCTGAACAATTCAAAAACATTAGTCCTATTACACATATTGATTGCTCCCATCAAAAAGAAACAATTCAAACAGGATCCGTAGTAATGAGAATTGAATTTGAGACACACAATGCAATTAAAAAAGATAGTTCTGCTTATTGTCTTATTTTACATGACAAATTATTTAGCTACAACCCTCTTACTAAAATTGTGAAACAATTATAAACTTTATCCCCACTATTTTCATATTTCGATTTAATTTAAAGAAATTTTCAAAAGCTTTTAGTTTTAGTCATGACATCAAAACTACAACTACAAATTGAAAAATTTATTTTTAAAATTAATCAACTGAAAGAAGAAATTGCAAATTATTCAAGTAAAAAAAAGTCTCATTAAAAAATTTGCTGCTTTGAAAATATGGGATTGGTTATAGATATTCAGGGATTCAAGGATGAAAAAAATAAATTTATACCGAAAGAGCTTGCAGCTTTTGATGGTTCTGAAATGACTCATTACATTTTTAAAAAGCCTTTTCCAATGGAGTTTCTTTCACCTGATTGTCACAAGCAGGCGGTATGGTTAACGAAAAATTATCATTGTATACATTGGAATAATGGATTTATTCCATTACATCATTTCCCAAAAATAATTGAAACACTTACGAAGAAAGCAGATTTTGTTTTTGTAAAAGGAAGCGAAAAAAAGGATTTTATACAGAAATATTCTAAAAAGCCTGTGATTGAAATAGATGAACAACCAGCGCTAAAGCTAATGGAACCAAAATGCTTCTATCATTCAAAATCACCTTGTATGTGTGCTTTGAGAAATGTGTTATTTTTATATGACAATTGTTTTATGAATGAATAAAAATATAAAAAAACTTAATTACCTTTTTATTTTGCATTAACCAACCATGATTGAATACAATTAATATGATACCTTAAATCTAATTTTCTAAATTCATTTAAAAGTTCATACTCATTTTTATATTTTAAATAATCATTACAAAATTTAGCGGCTAATTTACATTGTTCCATTCGATCTATATTATTAACATATGCTGACAAATCTTGTGGTTCTGCATCTTCTTCGCCTACAATTGATAAATATTGGAAGTATGCAGCAGATATAATAAACTCTTCATACATTTCAGTAACCATTTGCTCCATTGTAAATATTATTAAATTTATTCTTCCTTTTCAATTTCTTGAAGAATAGTATCCTCGTCAATAAATTGCTTCAAGTCTTTTAAATAGTAACCAAAGCCAATATCTTTTAGATCTTGAATAAGTTGGAAAAAATTTCATGTTTCAATGTATTTGTTGCAACAGAGGGCAGCCTTTACGAATTCCGCAGATTGATTACTATAAAAGTCTATCCACTCCGGACCACTTGCCATACAATATGAGAAATAGGTTTTTGAAAGATTACTAAATTTCTCCTCTAATAATTTAACTGCAATCAGCAACTCAGCCATTTCATTTATTTAACATAATATTTTAAATATGTAGGGGGACGTCTCTTGCGAATAGGATTAACTTTCCTTGATAATACCTGTTTTTTATCTTCGTATAATTGAAACCTCTTTTGGGTTGCAATAATAGCAGGTATAAATTGGCAATCTTCTCCTATAAATTCTATTAGGTGGCTTAATTCTCCTACAAAGTATGATTTCCCAAATGTATTGAAAAACGTAGTAAGGCTTATAATTCCTTCTAAATAATCATCACAACAGTCAATTGCTTCCAAATAATCTCGTTTCAGTGGATAAAACAGCTTGGTGTATTCATCTTTCGAAATCACTTCAAAGAAATTGAGATATTTAACTTTTAACTGTCTGATAGTTGTAGTTAATTTTTCGCGATTACACATAATTCACTTATTACTTGACACATTTTTTCTTTTTGTTTTATACAAAATTGGTGGAAAAATTCAAAAATAACTTTTTACGCAACTCGAGCACAGCTTAGCAAATGTGCCTCGGCATACTAAAATTATCATGATGCACTTATTTATAAGACTTAAGAATGCAAAATCAAATGTGGGAGAACAAAGAGAAAAAATTAAAAATATGATGCGAATGAGAATAAAAGGGGAGAAAGTTAAGAATGAGGGACATGAGAGAGAGGAAGAGGAGGAGGAGGAGGCGCTCCCCTATTATAACTACTGATCTTAAACCATTATTAATATGTTTATACATACTAAAAGGGTTAGAAATATTTCCTTTTTTGGCATAATTTAAAAAAATATTTCATTTCATCGTGGAAATAATCTGCATTAATATCATTTTTGTAAATACATTTTAGTTTATTTATATAAATATTGCTAAAAGGCCGTTGTTGAAACATATTTTAAAGTTTTCTAAAATTTTACTATAAATTTAACTAAATATCTGATTAATAAACTAGCTGGTTTATGTGAGATATATCAGGTATAAGAGTATACACTAGGTAATGGAAAAGTACATCGCTTTTTTAATGTCGTCCCAAATAATACCTTTGGTTTTTCTAGCCATTAAATGGATAAATTTATCGTAAACAGTATGAGAAAGATAACCAGTACCTCTTTTACTTCAATTTCCGTATTTTTCTTAACGATTATTTAAAAAGTTATTAAACTGACTTAAGTATTCTAAGCATGTCAAAAAATTACTTATATTTTCGAACCTTATAGTTTTATTACTACCCCCGAAACGCCAGGCTAAGCGAAGCTAACAATTTGATCGTAGCAACTACTCTTTTTAGAACATTCCGTCAATAATTTTCTTCGGAAACTACTTACACAGCTCAGTATAAATTCGTTCTCTTGATCCACGCCCTTTATTATAAAAACGCATAGATCTTACATACCCCTGGAAACGAATATTTTATAAATATTTTTCCAACCATTACACCCTAGCTTCATTTTTGATGAAACACGCAAAAAAAATTTACAAGATTTAGGATTTTCTTCCATGTTTGGAATCTCTTGTTGCAAGGTATTAATCTCGGTATTAGCGTTATTATTGTTTTTATTATTTATACATTCTGAAATACGTAGAGATCTGGAACTAGAATACACAAACTTCTACCAGAACCAGGCGGTGAGTTAGTATCCGAAGATAGCCTAGAATTAGACAGAAATGATTCTAGCGAATTTCTAAGAATTTCGCTTTTTCCGCTCTTTCGGAAATTTGAATGATATTTTCATATTGATGGAACTAAAAATAAAAGATTGATACCAGCGTAAGCATAAAAAATAGTTTTTTTTAGAATAGTTACATTTTCTGTCAACTACGGCAACGCCGCAAACTGTCAATTAAAACAACAGTTACCATGCCTTCCGCATTTAACATTTAGAAATGGCCACAGTCAATATTTGTCAAAAATTAAAAGCCAGTATTAGTACTAGTACTAGTCGCCAATTATTATCGTTACCGCATTTTAGAGTAATATTCTAATATTACGCTATGTACCACGGTAGTATAGGTTAATCTACTTCTGCTATTAGACTATTATAATATGTAGTGCTGCTAGTACATCTATTATAATAGTTGCTGATTCAATACACTTTGCTTTGAAAACAAACATAAATAATAATAAAGCCGGGCAAAAACAACATAAAAAAAATCGTGACATTTGTGATTCACATTTGTACGTCATGCGTGTGGGCAATAGGCGTTCCCCCGGGGTGTTCGCCGTTGAAGCTAGGACCGGTTCTAATTTTTTGGCGTGAGTGACGCATCTTTGTTCAGTCCCTAGATTTAGTATTTTTTTTGTCGCATGGTTAACGAAAATAACTCGTCCAAATTACTAAAATTAGAACACTTTCAAATAAACCATAGATGTGTATGACGGTTTGTCATCACCCACCTTGCAAATCCGCTGATGGGTGATGAATCAAAATTGCGGGTGGGAATTGGCCTATTGCCATTATGCTGATACTTTCTTTCACGCCGATTCAATTTCTCTTGCCCTGGTGCTAGATTGGGCTTTGTATGCCTAATTTATTTTTTTTTATTTGGAGAAAAATTATTTTTATTTTTTGTTTTTTTTTGTGAGGTACTAGGCTAGCACCTACTGTGCTTAGTGGTAAAACCGGCCCTGAAAACGATTGTTTATAATTAGTTCATAACCTAGAAAATATAAAAGAAGTTATTTACAATAAGTGGGCCGAGAAAAATTATCTATTTTGGACACTATAAGGAGGGAATTAAGAAGAAAGGAAATTGTCCGCTGCTCTAGAATACTAGAACTCCCAGTTTAAAGTGGGAATTAAGACTAATTCCCAGTTTAAAGTGGGAACTAAGGATAATTCCTAGTTTAAAGTGGGAATTAAGCCTAATCCCCAGATTAAACTGAGAATTAAGACTAATTCCTAGTTTAAAGTGGAAATTAAGGCTAATTTCCAGTTTAAAATAGGAAACAAGACTAATTCCCAGTTTAAAGTGGGAATTAAAGACTAAATCCCAGATCTTACATACCCCTGGAAACAAATATTTTATAAATATTTTTCCAACCATTACACCCTAGCTTCATTTTTGATGAAACACGCAAAAAAAATTTACAAGATTTAGGATTTTCTTCCATGTTTAGAATCTCTTGTTGCAAGGTATTAATCTCGGTATTAGCGTTATTATTGTTTTTATTATTTATACATTCTGAAATACGTAGAGATCTGGAACTAGAATACACAAACTTCTACCAGAACCAGGCGGTGAGTTAGTATCCGAAGATAGCCTAGAATTAGACAGAAATGATTCTAGCGAATTTCTAAGAATTTCGCTTTTTCCGCTCTTTCGGAAATTTGAATGATATTTTCATATTGATGGAACTAAAAATAAAAGATTGATACCAGCGTAAGCATAAAAAATAGTTTTTTTTAGAATAGTTACATTTTCTGTCAACTACGGCAACGCCGCAAACTGTCAATTAAAACAACAGTTACCATGCCTTCCGCATTTAACATTTAGAAATGGTCACAGTCAATATTTGTCAAAAATTAAAAGCCAGTATTAGTACTAGTACTAGTCGCCAATTATTATCGTTACCGCATTTTAGAGTAATATTCTAATATTACGCTATGTACCACGGTAGTATAGGTTAATCTACTTCTACTATTAGACTATTATAATATGTAGTGCTGCTAGTACATCTATTATAATAGTTGCTGATTCAATACACTTTGCTTTGAAAACAAACATAAATAATAATAAAGCCGGGCAAAAACAACATAAAAAAAATCGTGACATTTGTGATTCACATTTGTACGTCATGCGTGTGGGCAATAGGCGTTCCCCCGGGGTGTTCGCCGTTGAAGCTAGGACCGGTTCTAATTTTTTGGCGTGAGTGACGCATCTTTGTTCAGTCCCTAGATTTAGTATTTTTTTTGTCGCATGGTTAACGAAAATAACTCGTCCAAATTACTAAAATTAGAACACTTTCAAATAAACCATAGATGTGTATGACGGTTGGTCATCACCCACCTTGCAAATCCGCTGATGGGTGATGAATCAAAATTGCGCCTTATGCCATTATGCTGATACTTTCTTTCACGCCGATTCAATTTCTCTTGCCCTGGTGCTAGATTGGGCTTTGTATGCCTAATTTATTTTTTTTTATTTGGAGAAAAATTATTTTTATTTTTTGTTTTTTTTTGTGAGGTACTAGGCTAGCACCTACTGTGCTTAGTGGTAAAACCGGCCCTGAAAACGATTGTTTATAATTAGTTCATAACCTAGAAAATATAAAAGAAAGTTATTTACAATAAGTGGGCCGAGAAAAATTATCTATTTTGGACACTATAAGGAGGGAATTAAGAAGAAAGGAAATTGTCCGCTGCTCTAGAATACTAGAACTCCCAGTTTAAAGTGGGAATTAAGACTAATTCCCAGTTTAAAGTGGGAACTAAGGATAATTCCTAGTTTAAAGTGGGAATTAAGCCTAATCCCCAGATTAAACTGAGAATTAAGACTAATTCCTAGTTTAAAGTGGAAATTAAGGCTAATTTCCAGTTTAAAATAGGAAACAAGACTAATTCCCAGTTTAAAGTGGGAATTAAAGACTAATTCCCAGTTTAAAGTGGGCATTAAGGTTAACTCTTTCGATAGGGGTGGAAAACGTGGCTTAGTACAAAATTAATTTATTCAAAAAATATAATATCTTTATCACCATCGGCCAATGTTTCCTTAATATATGGACATTTCCTAGGTGGGGCGGCAAACTACAGGGGAGAATTAAAAAATGTATTTAAAAAAATGCAATATCTCTTTTATCATTACCTTAAATTTAACAAAATTTTGCAGACATATGGATTAATATATGGTATTTCGCTAGCTTGAGTGACAAACGACAGGGACGAAGTAAAAAAGTAATTTATTTTTTTAAAATGCAATATCTCCTTTTATCATTAGCACAATATTTTGCAAACAGATAAACTAATATACATTTAATATATGGTCCTTCGCTAGGAGGGATGGTAAACGATAGGGGTGGAGTAAAACATTAATTTATTTTTAAAAATGCAATATCTCTCTTACTTAAATTTGAAATTCAATGTTTTTTTTTAAACAGAGGGACCAATATTCCCTTAACACATGGTCTTTCGCTAAGTGGGGTAGTAAACGACAGGGATGGAGTAAAACATTTAAAAAAAAATGCAATATATATATATATATATATATATATATATATATACATATATATATTCTTAATATATGATTTTTTCATAGACGGGGTGGCAAACGAAATGGACGGGCGAAAAAATTAGAGTAGTTTTAAAAATGCAAAATATTTGTTATCACTACCTCGGATTTAACAAAATTTTGCAAACAGATGTACAATATACACTTAATATATTTTCTTTCGCTAGATGAACTTAATTAATTTTAAAAATGCATTATCTCTTTGACCTTCTTAACTTAAAAATTATTGATTTTTTTTTAAATGCGTGAAATAATACATCCTTAATATATTCACTAGGTGAGGTGGCAAACGACAGCGGCAGAGTAAAAAACTACTTTATTTTTGAAAATGCAATATCTCTTTTATCGTTACCGGGCAAAAACATTTGTGCTATTTGCTTGGAAAATTTTATATTACTAGAATAAACATTAGAAAATATACCCTATTTTTTTGCAATGCCTTTAATTACAGTAAAAATAAAAATAGACACATTTGATACTTCCTTTACATCCCATGAAAACAAACCCACTCTTATAATTGTTATTGTTCTATAGGTTGACAGTGTGTTCATAGTTTTCTAGCAGAGTAGGTATGTGGTAAAATGCATACTTTTTCTTAGGTGAGAAAGAGTAATTATAGCCTACAAGAGTTCATACTGTTATACTCTTATTTAGTCAGTAATTTATAACAGTTTAAGTTAAAAATTAGTTTGTTAATAACCTGTAGTTCACATTACACCATCAAAATCCCCACTGATTTCAAAACTAATATATAGCACAAAATGGTGAATGTACAAAAAATTCCGTTCTGTTTAAAATCAGTAAAAAATTTAAAGTCTGCTAAATTTCCGTTTATGAGGCATCAATTAAAAATATCCTGCTGAAAATGAAATTTGAGAACTGTCAGTTATTATAAAAGCATGTACAATTTAACAGCTGTTAATATCAGAATACATCCTTTTTTCAAAAAACCACAAACATTTTTCCGTGAACAGAACTATTCATGTAAAATATAAAAAGTTTATAACACGCTACATAGTCTAGAGTTTTGTCGAAAAGTAAATATATCTATACTTTCTGCTTCATCATTAACTAGACAGACTGACTTTGAAATATTAATATTATTTTAATACAATTGTTATCAATCTTTTCTGAAGACGCACTTTTGTTACTGTTAATTACTCCCAGATATAGGAATCTTTAACAATGCAAATTCTGAGGCCTTGACTTTTGCGAACATTGGTATATGTTTCAGATTAAAATAATTTTATTCATGTTCATATTAAATAGGTAGTATTTATTTCTTATTTTTATTTGCTATACCATTCTAGAAAATATAGGTTTTATTTTAGTATAATTTTTTTTTTGTTTCTGGTTTTTGGCCTTACAAACTATGTGTTTTAGCCACGAAATAAGTAAATATTTAGTGAAATAATGTCGCTTTCAATAATTTGAAAAGAAGATAAAATTAAATTGCACGTTTTAATTCAAACCTAGCCACATATAGGCGGGGACACACATTTCCTAGGGGGTCTGTCAGGACAACTTTAAACAAGACAAACAATGGAAGACCTCTAAAAAAGGAAATATACATTAGGAAAGGTTTAGGATATAATCTCTATTTTAATAGCATAAGGTTATAAATGTGGGAAAAAAATTCTCTGAAGGTATGCTAAATTTCAAAGCCAATTTTTTTAAGGAAGTTGTACAAGCAGGCAAAAAAGCCAATATTATTTGTTATTAAAATATCAGGTAGCCATATAGGTAAAATAAAATTGTTTTCAATTAAATTTTTTATCAATTCATTTGAATGTTGTTGGTGTAATTGGAAGTTGAAAAAAATATGGTTTAAATCGCCAAACTCTCCACATAAACAAAGTGGGTCGTCCTTTATTCCAATCTTATGTAAGTGACTGGGAAAACGGCCATGATTCAGTTTTATACGACTTACTGTGGATACCAGTCTTCGGGGCATCGATTTGTTATAATACCAGAAAGTATAGATATGTTTATTAGGTATAATTCTATGTATCTTAAAATAGAAGGTATTACTGTTACTTCCATAAGTTTGCCACTCACTATTCCACTTTTTTTAATGTTTTGTTTTAAGAAGGGATAGTAATCCTGGATAATTATAGTAGGATCTTGGTTATTATTTAATTGGGCATTCTTGGCTATGAAATCGACTTTTTTATTTCCAGTTATTCCAGAGTGAGCTTTAGTGCATATAAAATAAATTTCAATGTTTTTGGCTTTTGCTTGAGGTATTAAGTCTAATGTTCGTACTACAAATATGTGAGGGTAAATATTTGTATTCTCAATAAAATTTGATAACTTTTTAAGAACTGATTGTGAATCAGAGCATATAATTATATAATTATAATTTTGAGTTACAGCCCATTCCATTACATAATAGATTGCTGCGGCTTCTGCAGAAAAAATGCTTAAATTTGGGTCAAGTGTAAAAGACTACTGATAATTTGGTGAGGGGCAATAGAAAGCTCCACCTAAGCTGTTCTCAGTTTTTGAACCATCAGTATAAATAATAATGTAATTTAAGGGGTATCTGGATATGATTTCTACAAAAGTATTTGAGTTGAAGTTCGATTTTTTGGATATGACGGAAAGGTAACTTCAGGAGTAACAAAAATGGTATAGTAGTTTATTTCAAATATGCTCTTAGTATTGTGTTCACCACTTTCAATAAAATTAAACATTGGCAATTCTTCGTAACCCTTTACTATCGGGGGTGCGTTTTTTTTGGCCCAATATCGCTCAGTAAGATTTGAAATAAACAAAGAATAAATCTTGCCGAGCACGCTTCTCTGTTTTATACATAATTTAAGTATAAATTTGGAAGCGAGGTACTCCCTTCTACACCAAAGAGGGGCTTCCAGTGATTCTACCAAAATTGCAACATTTGGTGATGATTTCATAACACCCAAACATATACGAAGTGCTTTATACTGAACTCTCTCTATTTTTTTAAATGTGTATTACTTGCAAAACCATAAAATATGCAAACATAATCTATAATAGAACCTATATAGGTTCTATAAAAAAGTAAAGCGATTTGTTGGCCAGCACCCCAATTAAAGGAACACACTCTCAAGAGATTTATACTTTTTCCGTCTTGTTGACATATTTGTAATTTGTTCCGCCCATAGTAATTTGGTGTCTAATATGATTCCGAGATATTTAAAAGATTTTGTTACAGGAAAGGAGAGACCGTTTAAGGTTATTCGATTTTGTGCTTCTATCCTGCGTCGGGTAAAAATCACAACGGTTGTCTTATTTGTAGATATGTTAAATCCATTTTCTTGGGTCTAATTTTTAAAACAGTATTTAATATGGTCAAGTTTACTAATAGATTGTGTAAGGTTCTCCTCAGTGGTATACATGGCAAAATCGTCCGCATATTGTATGCAGGTCACATGCATATCCCATATGGTATGTAGGTCTAGGGTATATAAATTAAATAAAAGCGGGGATAGGACGGAACCCTGTGGAATGCCCAGAGAAGTTTTTCTTGGAGATAAAAAGACTTGGTTTTTTAAACGTATAGTAATGATTCTTTCTAAGAAAAGGCTTAAGATAGATTTAATAACAATTGCAGGAAATCCTATATATCTCATTTTTTTTGAAAGTATATTAAGATTAACACTTTCATAGGCATTTTTTATATCTGCAAATCTCCTACACATTTGTTATTTGTCAGGCCAGCATGTAAGTCAAGGACAAGATGTGAGATAGCTTCTGTGGTACCGAAACCAGGTTTAAACCCATACTGATTTGGAGGCATGTGCCTATAGTACAACAACCAGTATTCCACTCTAAATTTAATTAGCCTTTCATAGGTTTTCGTTATGCATGACATTAGATTTATCGGTCTATAAGATTCTGCACATGAAGGATCTTTATTTGGTTTAAGAAATAATATAACCACACTGTTTTTTAAATCACTTGGGACGTAAGCCTGAAGCCACATATTATTAAATATTTTTAAAAGAAAAAGCTTTGCTAAATAGCCTAGGTTTTGTAGGATTGGATAACATATGTCATCTTGACCCGGAGCTGTGTTTTTTCTTTTTTTATAGCCTTGTCTAATTCTAAAATTGTAAACTTGTTTAATAGGAAATGATCGTTTACATAATCAAAAGTACAATGTGAAAATGGATTATGGTTTACTGAGGGACGTGATAAATTAATAAGGATATTCTCTGCAAGAGATTCATTTATTTGAGAAAAACTAGATCTACTTCCCTTAATTTTTTAAATTTTTTTCCAGATATTACTTATTGGTGTATCTTTATTTAAAGTGCTGCAGTAATTTTGCCAGTGTAATTTAGCTTTTCCTTTAAAATTTCTTTTTGTTAGAGCCATTAACCTTTAACATTCTAAGAAATTTGACTGAGTAGGTGAATTTTTATAGTTTTCGAAAGCTTTTTTTCTATTATTAACCAGTGTTAGGCACTCGTTATCCCACCAGACGGATTTATCTTTGGTCTTGGGCATAAATGGTTTATTTTGTTTCATAGACATACATAGCGTTTTATTAAGAGAATTTAAAAAATAACTTAACTTTTCATCAATACTACCTAATTCGGGAATATTAGTAAAACATGTTTCTAGAGTATTGGCAAATAATGGCCAATTGGCTGTGTCTACTCTCCATTTTCTTATAGGATAGATGTAATCGTTAAAGTCGCCCTCAATTATTATATTATTAAAGCGGGAAAAAATATTGTTCCAGTCTTGTGGCGTTACTCTAGTTAAGGGAGGCCTATATAGAGATATAATATGAAATATATTATTATTAAGGTAAAGTTTGACTCCACAAAGTTCGACTTTAAATTCATGTGGTTTAAAATCCAAAACTTGATAGTTAAGGTGGGCGGCCACGATAAATGCGACTCCGCCTTTGCCGTTGGGTCTGTCTCAGCGAACCACACTATAACCTGGAAAAGATAAAAATAGTTGTGGTTTTAACCACGTTTCAGAAATCATTGCTATATCAACTTTATTGAATAATAAAAAATTAGTAAAACTGTGTTTATTTGAGATTATTGACCTAGAATTCCACTGTATTAATATTAATTTATCTTGTGTTTGATGATGCATTTTCAAGTACTATTTTCTGAGAATGTATTCAAAAAAGTTGCGAAGGATGTTTTTATGTCGTTATCTAAGTTGGTCCTATCCATCATATCTGTTTTCAAAATATCCTCAATTAAATTTTTTGTATAAAGTGACATTTTTTCGATCAATTTTTGGATTCTTGTGGGACTTTTATAGGCTGAGAATGAGGTATTTTGGGTTTATAAATTATTCTTTGATTTGTATTTTGAGGTAAGGGAGCAAATTCCTTAATATTATGTAACGGTTGGTATCTATTTTGTGTGGATATATTTAAATACGACGGGTTATTTTTTAATTGTTTAGCTTCTGTAAAAGAAATATTATGTTGAGCCATAAGTGATTTAATTTTTTTTTTTTGGTTATTAAACTCAGGACAATTTTTTGTAGTGTTGTGGTCATTCGTTTTACAAAATAAGCATTTCTACTACTATGTCATTTATATATATAACTACTATGTCATTTATTTTACGCGTAAAACGGTACACTGAGGTAGCATTTGGATAATCTTGTTTTATTTCGTTAAGTAAATAGTCCTCTTTAAAAAAAGGTATCGACATGTTTTATGATTCCTTTACGTAATACAAAAAAAACTTGGAATGTAAGCAATAAAGTTATTGTCTAAGATATATTTTTTATTATTTATTAATTTATTCGCTGCATCTGCACTTTTAAATTCAACTTTTATTTTATTTCGCCCTATTGAGGTAATGTTGGTTTTATTAGCAAATATATATGGATCCTGTTTTAGGTAGCGCCCTACCCGAATAGCATGTAGTTTGCCTATATTTTTATCTTTCGACTCAACATAAACAAAAAAGGGACCTTTATCTGACAAACTATAAGGAATTTTTAAATCGATATGTGGTGGTATCTCTTGATTATCGTACTGGGAATATGGAACGGACTCACCAGATGTATTAAGGTTAATTTCTCCATTAGAAGATTGTATTCCGGGTGGTTGGCCACCCTCCCCATAAGTACAACTTTCCATTTCGATTTATTTAAATAAAATTAAGATCGATATTTGCACAAAGAGATAAATTTGGAGTCGAATAAATGTTCGCACAAAAACACGCCGCAAAAAAAGGGCTTGTGGTTTTCGCCGGGTATCGACTGACATGTACGCCAGTCTACACGAAACATTTTAGTATAATATTTATGATATTTAATTAGGTCTTATAGGTACGTACTAAAATCACTTAAAATACAAAACTAATAGGTACATACCTATATTTTTAACAGGCGAAAATACTATTAAAAATTACCAAAATAAAAATAACTAAATATTTAGGAGATATGCATGTTGTTTTTGCTTGAGATAAATTAAACAATCTCACAAAAATATATGTATATTTAATTTTGTATTGAATATATTAGTTCATTTTAAACAACCGCATCATCAATTCATTTTAATGTAAATATTGGCAATATAACATTTTCCCTCTCCACCCGATCTATTGGGCTGCTTTAGGACAATACCTCGGTGAGATTTCTTTCACGTGGACAAATCACCCGACCTTCGCGAAAGCCTCCGATTGGCTTTGGGTACAATGAACTTTGGGCAAAATGGAGCCATCTCATGTACTTCTACTTACATGACTACATATCCCTATAAAAATAGTACATACAGGGCGTGATATAAATCCCCTAACCTTTTGCAAAGTTTGTTAACACCTAAAATTCTCAAAAAGTGCTCGCGATCTCGGAAAAAATAGTATCCTGTAGATTTTTCTAAAATGTAGCATAGCCATTTGGAAGGAAATTGGATGATTTATTTCGAGAAATGTACGAAGCCCACGAAAAAAAAACTAAAAAAAAAAAATTAAAACCTCAACTCCGTACCGTCAAGAACGAAAGTTTTGCGGGTACTTGTTTATATGAACTTTTAGCCCTAAAATGAGTAAAAAAATATACCCTGATTTTAAAGCCATTAATTAAATAACATCCTGTAGAACTCTTTTTCGTACTAAAAACGAATGCCATATATCAAGAATAATAAAAAGGCTTGAGTAAAAATTATACCGTTTTGGCAAAAAAGTTTTATCACAGTATATGTAATTATCTTGCGTCTGACATAACTCCAAAAGCGAATTATAGTAACATTTATAGAATGCATTAAGTTAGTGCTAAATTCTAGCTTACTTTTTACATTTGTAATTAAACTTCGTAATACTAATGATAACAATATAGCTACTGACCATAAACTAGGCGATAAAGATTTGTTTTGTATACAGGTTGTTAAGTTAATGCCCCACTTATACAAATATGTCAAAAACGTTCGTAGATGCGTTGCATACTGCAAAAAGACGAAAATATCAAAAGTCGCTAGAAATTGTTTTTTTTTTGCCCTGTATATATTATTTTTTAAGCACATATGCAGTCATGAGAGTAGAAACAAATACCCAACTGATTAGCCAAACGAACACCAAAAATCGCATCTCGATATCTTTTATTATTATCTTTAAACTTTGATAAAAAGAAATTCCGAGAAAGATTGTGGACTATTTTATTATATGACGGTATGAAAATTGGAAAAAAGGCTGGGTCGATGAAAATAAACCAAAATGTACTGTTAATTTGCCTTCTAATAGAAGTAACAGGATTCGTATATTACTTTGTGGTGGCGATGACGGGGGGTAGAAGGAGCCCTACTCCCGACTGCTAAAAGCACGAAAAAATGTTCGTTAGATTACCATCAAGATATTGACAGCTCTCTTTTTGAAAAGTGGTTTTCAGAAACATTATTACCGAAATTGAAACCTAATAGTTTATTTGTTATGGGCAATGTTTCCTATCATTCAAGAGATTTAACGAAAATACTCACATCCAGCATTGTAAAAGAAGAATTAAAAACATTTTTGTCTGAATACAATGTTCTTTGAAATGCTTAAAGATTATACCAAAAAGGAGCTACTAAAAGCACTACAGACTAATAATATTATTGTTGTAATTTAAATTCTATCGAATTACTTTGGGCCCAACTGAAAAGAGGCATTGCAGAGAAATAAAACGAATCTTATAAATTAGAAAGTGTTGTGATTAACATAATTACAAAAGAATTTGCTAAAGCCAAAAGTAGAGCAACTGCATTCAACTAGAAAATAGAAAAACAATGTTTAGATTTATTTTGTAATGTAAATAAATTAGTAATAGATTTAGGTTAGTGACGACGAACTCAGTGATGATATGTAATGCGAATACAAGAAATCGGTAAATCTGCCTTTACCCACAACTTCCCTCATACGGAATTTCACTACGAATATGTAACATATCTTATATAATATGCATATAATTATTTGGTAGTAACTTTATACAAATCCTATAAACTGTAAATAGTTTAATTTTTTTGTTTTTAATTTATTTATTATTGTTATTATTATTATTTCTTTTCTATAGTCTTTTTTATAGAGTCTATAAAAAATAAATTGTCCTTTCTTATTTTCCTATATATAAAAAAGGTTTTATTCCAGGAAACCGAATATTTAAACATTTTATTAAGCCGAAATTTTGTTTTGCCATATAGGATTCGCACTCAAATTTTAAGAGTCTAACCTTATATCACCCTTTATATTTTTTTGTAAATTATAAGATCCATCCGATAAGTAGTTTCTTATAAATGTTTTTCTTTACATTTTGCTTGGCCGCCATTTTGTTCCGCCAAACTGGATTTTCACTAAAATGTTACTATTCTATCCTCTTATACCCTTCATTTTTTACCAAAATTTAAATCCAGTCGGATAAATAGCTTGGGAGGTATGCTGCGTACTAACAGGCCGATGAAAGTGGGAAAACATGAACCCTAAAACGCAAGGATCTGCAAAAATCTTGGAGGGTGATTTTTTCTCGATTACAATACTTCCTTCTTACGGGAGAAGTAATTAATATCCTATATTTTTGTCATTAAAAAATTGTACTTTTTATACATTGTTTTTTCATTCTATAACGAGATTTTACATCACATCGCCGACAATTTACTCAATTAAAAAGTTATTTTTTCCAAATTTTGAAATCTCCGTTAATTTGCGAGAAATCCACGTTTCAAATTTAAGTGAATCATCCTGTATATATGAGTAACAAATACAGTAATAATAACGATATTGTTTTTATTTGAGCCTTAAATAATTACGATTTTCTTATAAATTAAATGCTTTTTACTAAATTTTGATATCATCCTTAATTCCCGAGAAAACAGAGTTTAAAATTTTACGTGATACAGCCAGTGCACTATTGTTTCTTTAAACTATAAAATTTGGTATAATCTTCAAAATAAATACCAAAACTTAATTAAGCTCAGATAAATATAAAACGTATATATTTACCAAAAATATGTATATACAAAATTTGACCTATATATATAGATTAAAAAATCTTTAGTTTTAAGGATTATTTGTTTAAGTGGTGCGGGTATTAATGGATAATTTGTTAGATATTGAATAATTGTGTCATAGTGGGATTAAACCGGACAAGAACAACCTATAAAACCCTTTCAGTCTACCCTCAACCACCACCCGCCACCAGGTTTCCATCCTTAAATCTACCTGTCCTTCCTATAAAGGTCTGGATATCTTTCCAGGATAGTAACCTGGCGTAGTCTTGCTGGTCCTTCACACTTTCACAAGAAGTGTAGTTGAGTTTCCTCTTCCTCCTGACACTCCGTGCAGGTAAAGTCCTCCTCAATACCTAAGATAGAGAGGCGCCTCATTAAGCGACAGTGGGAGTGAACGTACTGTCGTCAGCATAATGTTGGTAAATTGTTAAATTTAGACGAATCAGTCAATCAGTACTAAAATACCTCGTTTGGTGGAAGCCCCAATGCGAGAAGTTTGTTAAGGACTGTGTGGTTCCAGATTTGATTGTATGCTTTAAATATGTCAAGAGCAATAATGTGGGCAAAATTCGTTAAATTTGTTTTAGTTCTAATTCATGAAGATATGCTGTAGACCTTTCGTAGTGGAAGCTGTATTGTAATGGAATAGCTTATAACTTTAAAATAAATTTAGTATTTACCAGCTATTGGAGAAACGCTACTGTTATTGGATACTTAAAATAAACGGGCCAGTTCGGGGACGCACATTTTAGAAATATGGCCGAAATATCTTCTAGTCTGGAGGACGTATTTTGAGAATACGCCAAATATTCTTAATTCTATGGGTTAGTCCGTGCATATTGTAGAACAAAGCCGGTACTGTCAGAAGGGCGAAATAAGATACAGAAATTATATTATATATATATGGATTTTCAGCGAATTATTTTACAAACAGTCCGACTTCCTTTATCTAATTTTTTCTTATCAGAATGGAATGTCTTCCATTCTGATAAAAAAAATTCTCTTGAAGTTATATTTGATTTCATTAATTATGTGATATATCGGTTTTCTGGATTTGATTGTTAGGATATTTATTTTGAGCGGAGGCTTTCTCTAGTCTGATAATGGCGCAGGATTTCTTAAACCAAGCTACCCAAATAACATATTTTATAAAAAAATATTTTTGTTTGTGTTCGTATTATAGGTATTTGAACTTTCCCAGGTTTACCTTTGCGAAATGTTTTATGGAAAAAAGATAATAGTTCCAGCATTTTACTGCATTTTATCTAAAAGCACACCCCGCATATGTGCGCTAATGGCTTTCACAACTTAAGGTTTAGATCCATGAATGGCTTGTCAAAATATGTTGTTTATTTTAATAGCTGCCTCCAAAACTACTAATTCTCTACATTAAGGACTCCCACAATGTTATTTCATAAAACCATGTTTTTGTTTGAATAAATTCGTCTAATATTCTCTTAACATACGGTTTTTTAAATATTTTATATAAAAAGTACCTGCGTCACAATTCACAGTTTTTTAATGCTAAGTTATTTTTTGCTTGGACTGAAATTGTTTTGCAGATTCTCAAGGAATAATTTGAAAAAAAAAATGATGAGCCTTAACCATAATTGACGCAGATTTGAAAATAATCAGTTTGAGTTGAGGCATATATATTTTCCCTAAAAATGTATAACATTTTCTTACGTCGATTAAGTCTTATTTTTTGATAACTGCGAAGCAAAGATATTTGTAAGAATATATAGGGTGCACGATGTATCCGTAAGTTTTTACAGACCAAAGATGTAGTGGTGAATTTTTGCCTTATAACCCTAAACTTTAACTTTCAACTTATATCCCCGAATCGTAAAAAGCAAGGTCAAATTTCTATTCTACATGCAAAGACGGTAGTCTAGAGCTACCGGAATGTCGTTAAATACATACGCAAGACAAATTCATTCGTTCGATTCTGAACCACTTTGCCATTATTTTTAAAGGACATTATATTAGACCCAGCAGTAAAGGTATAATTTTCCAATACTAAATATCAAATAACTGAATTTGTGGCGAAAATACATGACCAAATATTGATGAGGTTATCCCCTGCCCCTTATAATTTTTTATAAATATTACGGTCTGCCTACTTAGGAATATATTTTGTATGTAGTTGTTTTATGAAGATGATAAAGAAAAATTCTCCTCATATCTAAGATTTGTTTTGTAATTAGATCAAAAAATAATAATACGTCTTAATATTTATGTGTTTGAAAATTGGAATGACTTGACACATACTTAGAGAAAAAAACTTTAAATATATATTTTTTTAAATCGCTTGATATTTATTTAGACTAGTTAAAATGGTTTGGCGGTTTCAAATCTAATTACACTTATCATTAAGTGAGGCCAATATATTGGAGCAAGAATTAAAATTTTAAACTGTAGTTGATAGCAGCATTTGCATATATTTAAAATTCTGGCTTATTTCCAGATTATTAAAGTTATTGGTTCTACCTATAAAATTCAAAATATATGTTTTAACGACTATTTTAAATATTAACAGAAGTATTTGATAGTATTAATTTAATGGTGACACAAGCGTGTTATTGTTCGAACAAAATGCTGTTCTAGCTTAGTTTAAATACACTTAGATATACTGTGTATTTAATTTTTTTAAGACCTCATATTAGTCTCGACAACTTTATCATTGTAGAACATATTGTACAGGCATAGAGGCTTCCAGGATTAATATAAAAAATTGAGTGCGATCCATCGATGTCTCTGTTGTTGCATTTTGACCAATATTTTTCATGGTTTTAGAATACCAGGTTTATGGTTTCAAAGTACCAGCATGTTTCAACATATCTCACCTCTTAATGGAGTCGAAAGATTTATAGAAATCTACAAAGGCGAAGTGTATCTACTCATTGTACTCAGTATTTTTCACCAAAATTGTTATGCAACTAATAGTTTGCATTAAAGCCTTTTTCAAAGCAGTTTTTTTTGTAACTTTGTGAGCAGTTCATGAAGGGGTGACAAAAGTTTCTTTGGTATAAATTCTTTGAGTTTTTTTTTGTAATAATACATCAGCATTGTTTCAGCCTTTTGGCAGTCTGCTTTTTAGTAGACGTGTTTAACCGTATCTGTAGTGGTTTTTCTATGTTTTTACCTGACTTTAGTGTTTTTCGTGTTGCTTTGTCCTGCCTTAAGCATTTATCGTTGTTCACGGTCTTGTGTCTGTGATCAGCAAATATTTTATTTTACAAATAAAATGAACGGATGTCCAAATTTCATGCAACAAAATAGTTGGGTGTTTATTTTAACATTACTATCAACGTGTGTCATTAAAAAATTGCTGTGTGAATTTTAATAAATATGTTTTAGATAAAAAAAGTTAAAAAAACTTAAAAGTCAAAATAACCTTCCAAGTTTTAATTTTTTTCTTTAAAGTCTTATAGTGTGTTTTATAACTTTTTATCTTAGGAAACACAATTTATCATATTGTGTCTGATATGTATTATAACGTTTTTTAAACAAAATATGTTAAATTTTTTTAATTGGATTTCAAAAATTGCTGGATTGGGCACAATAAAAACGATTCCTGTCTCCCGAAGAGCTCTCCTCTTGACATCTTCAATTGATTGTCTTAATGGGAACTTTAAAAGATAAAGTAAACAAAAAGAGTTGCAAATATTGCTCAGAACGGGCAACACGTCCAAAATTTTCTTTATGCGTGTATTTAATACTTTCCAGTTGTTTATTCTTTTGTTACTTACTTTTAAGCTTTTAATTAATTTAGTTGTTTTATAGTATATTATATATACTATTTGTAGAATTAAGCATTACTATTAAAAACGAACATAAAAAAATTAGAGATAATTTCTTATGAGGAAAATATCTGAATTAATGTATCACCACAAAACATAATTTTAAAGTTTTTTGACATGTTACAACCCAAACAAAAATTCAACATTTTCATCATTTTCCTGATTATTAATAAAAATTTTATTAAGATAAGGCCAGGGGTGCATATATTATCATCTGTAATAACTATTAGTATTTATTTTTTTAAATTACACATTTTGAAAAATAAATTTCATGCTGAGGAGCTTTATTTAAATTTTATATTACGTACAGAGGGTTGCATTTAAAAAGAAAGATAAAAAATTACGAAAACATTGCAACGTTGTATATTTTTTAAGTTTTAAAAGTTGACTGTAATTAAAATAAACTTTTAACTTTTTATTGTTCTAGTAAAATGTAAAAAAATATTTTTTTTGTTTCTGATTTTTGGCCTTACAAACTATGTGTTTTAGCCACGAAATAAATAAACATTTAGTGAAAGCATGTAGCTTTCAATAATTTGAAAAGAAGATAAAATTAAATTGCACGTTTTAATTCAAACCTAGCCACATATAGACGGGGACACACATTTCACGTCCAGGGGTCTGTCAGGACGACTTTAAACAAGACAAACAATGGAAGACCTCTGAAAAAGGAAATATACATTAGGAAAGGTTTAGGATATAATATCTATTTTAGTAGCATAAAGTTATAAATGTGGGAAAAAAAAATTCTCTGAAGGTATGCTAAATTTCAAAGCCAATTTTTTTAAGGAAGTTGTACAAGCAGGCAAAAAAGCCAATATTATTTGTTAATAAAATATCAGGTAGCCATATAGGTAAAATAAAATTGTTTTCAATTAAATATTTTATCAATGCATTTGAATGTTGTTGGCGTAATTGGCAGTTGAAAAAAATATGGTTTAAATCGCCAAACTCTCCACATAAACAAAGTGGGTCGTCCTTTATTCCAATCTTATGTAAGTGACTGGGAAAACGGCCATGATTCAGTTTTATACGACTTATTGTGGATACCAGTCTTCGGGGCATCGATTTGTTATAATACCAATGTTTATTAGGTATAATTCTATGTATCTTAAAATAGAAGGTATTACTGTTACTTCCATAAGTTTGCCACTCACTATTCCACTTTTTTTTAATGTTTTGTTTTAAAAAGGGATAGTAATCCTGGATAATTATAGTAGGATCTTGGTTATTATTTAATTGGGCATTCCTGGCTGTGAAATCGACTTTTTCATTTCCAGTTATTCCAGAGTGAGCTTTAGTCCATATAAAATAAAATTCAATGTTGTTGGCTTTTGCTTGACGTATTAAGTCTAATGTTCGTACTATAAATATTTGTATTCTCAATAAAATTTGATAACTTTTTAAGAACTGATTGTGAATCAGAGCATATAATTATATAATTATAATTTTGAGTTAAAGCCCATTCGATTGCATAATAGATTGCTGCGGCTTCTGCAGTAAAAATGCTTAAATTTGGATCAAGTGTAAAAGACCACTGATAATTTGGTGAGGGGCAATAGAAAGCTCCACCTAAGCTGTTCTCAGTTTTTGAACCTTCAGTATAAATAATAAGGTAATTTAAGGGGTATCTGGATATGATTTCTTTAAAAAGTATTTGAGTTGAAGTTCTATTTTCTGGATATGATGGAAAGGTAACTTCAGGAGTAACAAAAATGGTATGGTAGTTTATTTCAAATATGCTCTTAGTATTGTGTTCACCACTTTCAATAAAATTAAACATTCGCAATTCTTCGTAGCCCTTTACTATCGGGGGTGCGTTTTTTTTGGCCCAATATCGTTCAGTAAGATTTGAAATAAACAAAGAATAAATCTTGTCGAGCACGCTTCTCTGTTTTATACATAATTTAAGTATATATTTAGAAGCGAGGTACTCCCTTCTACACCAAAGAGGGGCTTCCAGTGATTCTACCAAAACTCTTTCTATTTTTTTTTAAATGTGTATTACTTGCACAACCATAAAATATGCACCCATAAACTATAATAGACCTTATATAGGTTCTATAAAAAAGTAAAACGATTTGTTGGCCAGCACCCCAATTAAAGGAACACACCTATCTCAAGAGATTTATACTTTTTTCCGTCTTGTTGACTATATTTGTAATTTGTTCCGCCCATAGTAATTTGGTGTCTAATATGATTCCGAGATATTTAAAAGATTTTGTTACAGGAAAGGAGAGACCGTTTAAGGTTATTCGATTTTGTGCTTCTATCCTGCGTCGGGTAAAAAACACAACCGTTGTCTTATTTGTAGATATGTTAAATCCATTTTCTTGGGTCCAATTTTTAAAACAGTATGTAAAATGGTTAAGTTTACTAATAGATTGTGTAAGGTTCTCCTCAGTGGTATACATGGCAAAATCGTCCACATATTGTATGAAGGTCACATGCATATCCCATATGGTATGTAGGTCTAGGGTATATAAATTAAATAAGAGCGGGGATAGGACGGAACCCTGTGGAATGCCTAGAGAAGTTTTTCTTGGAGATAAAAAGACTTGTTTTTTTAAACGTATAGTAATGCTTCTTTCTAAGAAAAGGTTTAAGATAGATTTAATAACAATTGCAGAAAATCCTATATATCTCATTTTTTCTGAAAGTATATTAAGATTAACACTTTCATAGGCATTTTTTTATATCTGCAAATAAAACTCCTGCACATTTGTTATTTGTCAGGCCAGCATGTAAGTCAAGGACAAGATGTGAGATAGCTTCTGTAGTACCGAAACCAGGTTTAAACCCATACTGATTTGGAGGCATGTGCCTGTAGTACAACAACCAGTTTTCCACTCTAAATTTAATTAGCCTTTCATAGGTTTTCGTTATGCATGACATTAGATTTATCGGTCTATAAGACTCTGCACATGAAGGATCTTTATTTGGTTTAAGAAATAATATAACAACACTGTTTTTTAAATCACTTGGGACGTAAGCCTGAAGCCATATATTATTAAATATTTTTAAAAGAAAAAGCTTTGCTAAATAGCCTAGGTTTTGTAGGATTGGATAACATATGTCATCTTGACCCGGAGCTGTGTTTTTTCTTTTTTTTATAGCCTTGTCTAATTCTAAAATTGTAAACCTGTTTAGTAGGAAATGATCGTTTACATAATCAAAAGTACAATGTGAAAATGGATTATGGTTTACTGAGGGAGGTGATACATTAATAAGGATATTCTCTGCAAGAGATTCATTTATTTGAGAAAAACTAGATCTACTTCCCTTAATTTTTTTAATTTTTTTCCAGATATTACTTATTGGTGTATCTTTATTTAAAGTGCTGCAGTAATTTTGCCAGTGTAATTTAGCTTTTCCTTTAAAATTTCTTTTTGTTAGAGCCATTAACCTTTTACATTCTAAGAAATTTGACTGCGTAGGTGAATTTTTATAGTTTTCAAAAACTTTTTTTTCTATTATTAACCAGTGTTAGGCACTCGTTATCCCACCAGACGGGTTTATCTTTGGTCTTGGGCATAAATGGTTTATTTTGTTTCATAGACATACATAGCGTTTTATTAAGAGAATTTAAAAAATAACTTAACTTTTCATCAATACTACCTAATTCGGGAATATTAGTAAAACATGTTTCTAGAGTATTGGAAAATAATGGCCAATTGGCTGTGTCTAATCTCCATTTTCTTATAGGATAGATGTAATCGTTAAAATTGAAAGATATACTAATTTCCATTTTGATGGGACAGTGATCTGAGCCAAGTGTATCTAGGTGTGTTGACCAATTAAAAAGGTGGCCTAAATTTGATGAAACTAGGCTAATGTCTAAACAAGATTTTGTGTTATTTGGACTAATTCTAGTAGCGGAACCATCGTTTAAGATTATTAGATTAGAGTTTTCGACAGCTGATAACAGTTCTTCGCCTTCACGATTTTTTATGTGGGATCCCCAAGCTCCATGGTGAGCGTTAAAGTCGCCCCCAATTATTACATTATTAAAACGGGAAAAAATATTGTTCCAGTCTTGTGGCGTTACTCTAGTTAAGGGAGGCCTATATAGAGATATAATATGAAAAATATTATTATTAAGGTAAAGTTTGACTCCACAAAGTTCGACTTTAAATTCATGTGGTTTAAAATCGAAGACTTGATAGTTAAGGTGGGTGGCCACGATAAGTGCGACTCCGCCTTTGCCGTTGGGTCTGTCTGAGCGAACCACACTATAACCTGGAAAACATAAAAATAGTTGTGGTTTTAACCACGTTTCAGAAATCATGGCTATATCAACTTTATTGGATAATAAAAAATTAGCAAAACTGTGTTTATTTGAGATTATTGACCTAGAATTCCACTGTATTAATATTAATTTATTTTGTGTTTGATGATGCATTTTCAAGTACTATTTTCTGAGAATGTATTCAAAAAAGCTGCGAAGGATGTTTTTATGTCGTTATCTAAGTTTGTCATATCCATCATATCTGTTTTCAAAATATCCTCAATTAAATTTTTTGTATAAAGTGACATTTTTTCGATCAATTTTTCGTTAAAGTTCATAAATTCTTCCCTGTAAGGGTTGGGGAGTATAGACGAATTACTTGACACTGAGTCTCTTCGAGAAGGAGGGATATTATCCCTATCGTGGTATTCACCTTTACGCTTTTTGGATTCTTGTGGGACTTTTATAGGCTGATAATGAGGTATTTTGGGTTTATAAATTATTCATTGATTTGTATTTTGAGGTAAGGGCGGAAATTCCTTAATATTATGTAACGGTTGGTATCTATTTTGTGTGGTTATATTTAAATACGACGGGTTATTTTTTAATTGTTTAGCTTCTATAAAAGAAATATTATGTTGAGCCATAAGTGATTTAATTTTTTTTTGGTTATTAAACTCAGGACAATTTTTTGAAGTAGTGTTGTGGTCATTCGTTTTACAAAATACGCATTTCATTTCGCAGTCATTATTGTTTTCTGTATGTGACATACCACAATTTTTACACCTCTCTTTTCCTTTGCAATGGTTAGACACGTGACCGTATCTTAAGCATTTTTCCCATTGAATTACTTTATATATAAAAGGTTCGATTTCAAAAACAACAGAATTTATATGTACAATTTGAGGTAATGTAGTGCATTTGAAAGTTACTCTTATCATTTGTCGGGGAACTACTATGTCATTTATTTTACGCGTAAAACGATACACTGAGGTAGCATTTGGGTATTCTTGTTTTATTTCGTTAAGTAAATAGTCCTCTTTAAAAAAGGTATCGACATGTTTTATGATTCTTTTACGTAATACAAAAAAACTTGGAATGTAAGCAATAAAGTTATTGTCTAAGATACATTTTTTATTATTTATTAATTTATTCGCTGCATCTGCACTTTTAAATTCAACTTTTATTTTATTTCGCCCTATTGAGGTAATGTTGGTTTTATTAGCAAATATATATGGATCCTGTTTTAGGTAGTGCCCTACCCGAATAGCATGTAGTTTGCCTATATTTTTATCTTTCGACTCAACATAAACAAAAAAGGGACCTTTATCTGACAAACTATAACGAATTTTTAAATCGATATGTGGTGGTATCTCTTGATTATCGTACTGGGAATATGGAACGGACTCACCAGATGTATTAAGGTTAATTTCTCCATTAGAAGATTGTATTCCGGGTGGTTGGCCACCCTCCCCATAAGTACCACTTTCCATTTCGATTTATTTAAATAAAATTAAAATCGATATTTGCACAAAGAGATAAATTTGGAGTCGAATGTGTAAAAAAAATATATAGGATTACTTTAATTCTGTTAATTTAAAAATAGACTAAAAACTGAAGACAACTGTCAATAAATCCGCAACGTTACATCGCAGATCCATAATATTATCATCGTTGAACTCGTCTTTAAGTGCACTGTCATAATCTGTAATAAAATATAGGGTGCCCTATTTAAAATACGAATGTTCATATTTGCGCAGGGAAACGCAACACTCTGTATAAGTAAAAACAAAATAGAATAAAACTTCAAAAGAAATAAAGAAATATTTGTCTTTAATAACTGTATATTATTTTAAAAAATAGTTCAAATTTTAAAGCTGAGACTTTTATGAAGTTGCCACTTACGAAAGTCATATAGAGTTCATAAAAGTTGTAGTATAAAAAAAATCTTTCATTACCTAATATTGGAACGCTAACTGTTTTTGTTTATATATTTTGGTAACCACACCTGCATAATAAAAACACAATTTGTATGTTTTTTTTTAATGTTGAAACAAATAAATGTTAGTTTTTGATATCCTAAGATCAAACCGATGAAAATTGTTCAAATCGTTCATTTCATGAGACTTTTGACTTGTCCATTAAATGCCTTTATACTCCAAGTTTTTAAGAATTTTTTAATGCACTTATTTTGTTTTTTATTGCCGATTTTAAACATTTTTTATTTATTTAGTAACTGTTCAGAATTATATATCGTCTTCTTGCTAATAAAATTTTATTAGAAAAGTTTCGTGATTAGAGTTACATTATTGCCATATTAGATTTTTGGTATATTCTATGTTAAAAGATAAATAACTAATACAGCAAAAAAGGCTAATAGCCTCAGACATTTCACAGTAACGTAATTTTGTTAATATTATGTACTTAAAAATCTGTAAAACAGCAAGCATTAGAGCATTAACTTACCCAAGCCATAAAATCGACCCAAAAAAATGTTTGTTTCCCGCTTCATACTATTTTTGAAACGCCGCATATACAGCTGTGTAAACAAAACTACTTAGTGGAAAGTTGTTTATCCTTTACTAAAGCCTCAGTTACGCCTATGTCTTTTGTCTGCCTTTTATTATGTAAAACCTAATTTATGTGACTTAACTGTGATGTAGATTTAAAAACAGATTTGTATCCCAACTAAAAATATTTATCAAAATAAAATACCTATTTTGCAATAACATGCCTAAACATTTCAGATTACGACAAAAATATGATTTCTAGGCGATCCTGATCGGTTATAAAATGCCAAGCGCATCTAAAATAGGACCATGCGTCTCATCGAGCAATTGTTTTCAGTTCGTTATTTGTTTTCGATTTGTTCGGCAAGCTGAGAAAAGATTTGCGCCCGCAAGTTGGTGACAAGTGTGACGTGTTGTTTGACAGATAGTGCGCGATGGATCTGATACTTAAGAAGGAACATAACCCAACTTCTGAATACAAACGTAAGTAATTTTTATTTTAGTACGAAAAGGCACTCGAATTTTTTAAATATAATTTTGCAAAAAGTACAAAAGATGTATGATATAAATTATGACTGAAATTAAACAAACCTCTATTTAAACTACAATAGCCACCCGTATTGGTTATACGTTTTTGCAACAATACTAGGAGGAATATTTTTTTAAGAAAAAATATCAAGCCTACACTTATTGGCACAAGATTACATTAAAAGGTAAAAATATTTTATTATCGAATGTTCATTTTATTTAAAACCGTTTCAGCCCTAAAAACTAAATACCCGGACTGTCAAATTCTACTGTAATATCAAAAATTTATTACCAATTTATATAACACATATCAAAAAATTTAGAAAACACTTGTGCTACAAGAAATATTCAGGCATAAATACTTGCCTTTTATTTCATATTGTCTAGTAAATCAACCTGTACTAATTTGCGGCCAGTAAATCGAACAGTATCAGGGTTGGAATTATTGCTAGGAAAATCTTAGCTATTTCATAATTATAGTCATCATGAATATCAAACGTTAGTAACAAAGTTCTAACAGTTTTGGTAGATAACGCACTGATTGCATTATAAATTAGCTAAGATAATACAGACTAGAGATTAAATTCACTTTAATATCTGTCCTAAATCAAAAACAATAATAATAATTATTACTAAAACATTTATATACTTTCTCTCAACGCCAAACTTAGTCTTAGTCTTATCTATTGATTTGAAACTGTTTGGAAATTGAGCCCTTACTTTTAAAATATACTTTTCTTTCAACTTTGGTAAATGAAGAATGTCATTTAGCTACACATTAGATTTGTACTTACTAAATTTTTATCTAAACTATTTTATTTGGACTTCTGTCTAGAGATGCAATATTGGTTTTCTTTATTACACAGCGACAAGCAATAGACAATCATAATTAGCAATGGAACAAAACGGCTATTGGTAGAAATTTTAATAAAAAATATAACTTTTTTGTTTTTGAAAAGATTATAAAAACAGTATGTATGAAAAAAATATCATACGGTACACGTCTTAAGTGTTATTACAGTACTCTTTTATATTCCAGACTCGGTCCTGCATGTCGCCTCGCCCGTAAACCAGCTCGTACTCTGATAAGTTACCTACCGGACTATAACATAATAGCAATTTACGTTATTCGTCCGGTAGGTGACGTATTACAGTACGAGTTCAGGAGCCGAGTCTAGAATATAAACGGGTACTGTAATAACACCTTACGGACGGGTATCGTGTAATATTTTATTTCATATTACTGTCTTTATAATCTTATTTAAAATGAATAAAGTTATGTTTATTAAAATTATAAGAACTATTAGTTCGCAGATGAACAATAGTATTACTTTAACGGTGTTATATCCATTGTTTTTCGTAGCTAATTGTTACGATTGTATTTTGCTAGTCACTAGCATATAAAGCCATTTTATTTCTTATATTTTTAAGTGATAAAATGTAAAATTCTAACCTGACAAACAATTGTTTCCTAATAATAATAACATTGTAGTGTTGCAAACCAACACATTACGATATCACATATGAAATATCCCATTACAGTATCATATACTGTAATGTACGATTTACCGGTCGCAATAGGGTAAGTCGATTTGCTGGACAGTATAAAATAATAATAACCTACATTACAAGGCCGGTAGGTGACTTATTAACGAGTATAAACGAGTACTGTAATAACACGTAATGGTCGTGTATCGTATATACACGTATATATATTTGAACTGAGAAATATATCACATATTATTTTTGAAATCGTAATATATCGTTCTACATTTCTGTTATGGAACTGTCTTACTGACACTTGTTTACTATGGCATGTATTTTACCGGTCAAAATGACATTCAACTTGACGAAATTAGGGGCACAGTAATTCAACGCTTTAGTACTATAATAAGCTATTTACCGGCCGAAAATGAGTCCGGTAGGTATCTATTTTTGGACAGTATGAAATAAATTGTCAACCTTTAAACGTTTTTAGTGGTGCGATGTATTTTTTGACAAGTTCAAAAATATGAAAAAGTTACAAAGTATTTTTTCGTATGTAAGCTGCGATCACTTTATCTTTATAACATTTTAGCCATTCGAACCAAGAAACAAATTGTAAGGATGCTTAGTAAGTTTTTTTTCAAATTCAAAAAACAACAAAATATCATCAGTTTAATAGATATCAACATAAATTATATTTTTTTTAATAGTACACCGTATATATTTTTCCTTTCCTCGTGAAGGAAAAAGGACCTATCAAAATGTCGAAAAAATGACTACTATAAATTAGTTGTGATATGGGAATGAACTGGCAAAATTAAAAAAAAAGACAGTTTACAAAATTACTTCATCAATTGTTTTCAAAGTTTGCCAAAAAATCAAGTGCTATATAAAGATAAACTGGTATAAGTTTTGATACGAACACAAGACGGCGTTACAAAATAGCGGTCTAATTAAAGGTTTAGAAAGTTGGTCTGAAAAATTACTAGTTCAGTTAATTTATATTATAATTTTAAATTTTACACTAAAATCGAGTGTGAAATAAGGATGAACTGATAAAACTTTGGTGATGGGTCACTATGGTGGACCAAAATGGCGGTTTAATGGAATGTTTAAAACATCAGTATTGAAAAACTACTTATCCAGTTGAGTTGAAGTTTTGCACAACAATCCATTGTGAAACAGGATGAACTGGTAAAATTTTGTTATCATATGTGGCAAAAAAACTGACGATCTAATTAAATGTTTTTTACATCCAATTCTGCACAAAAATCAAGTGTAGCAAAGGGATAAACTTTGGTAACGATGTATTATGGTGAAAAAAAACTACCTAATTAAATCTTTAATGGCTTAATAAAATCTTTAATGTATAGTTTGTGTAAAAAGTCGGTAAAATTCTGTTTCTTAGAAAAAACTCTAATTTGTATGGATGAAATTCTTATTTGCGCATGCGCGATGTAACTATTCAAGAGAACGGTGACTTTCGGCTTCACAAAAACAATATAAAAATTTAACAAAAACACTATATATATATATATATATATATATATATATATATATATATATATATATATATATATATATATATATATATATATATATATATATATATATATATATATATATATATATATATATAATAAAAACATAAATTTTAAGAAAATTGGTAAAATTTCTTTTACCCAGAACATCCCTCGTAACGAATTCCACCGCACGGAGATAACAAAGTTTTTATATACATATATTGACTTAGCAATAACTTTATAGTACTTTGGAAGTACAAAAAAGCCCTATTTCGATTTCCTCATAATGAAATTTTTACTTTATCAAAAAATGTGACACATATGAATAATTATATAATGTATTTGATCAAATAACTATATGTATACAAACGGTGTTATATGTGCTTGATAGAATTTATTACGAGGAAAGTTCCGGGTATAGCAACTTTATAAAGAGAACCATGGAAATTGCAAAAGTAGAGTTGTCAATAGAAAGATAAAAAAAGACATTATGATAGTTAGAATTACTATGTTGCTATATGCCAATATAAAAACAAACAGAATATATTAATCTTATTTCCATGGTACTCTTTATCATGTAATATAATTATTTTACATATTTGCAAACAAATATCCAAATAGTAAAAAATGTATAAAAGAAAAAAAGTTATTAATTGATCATACTGCACCTATAATAATAAATTTTGTTGGTAAGTGCCAGAATTTAGTTATTAATCTTTAAGCCTAGGATTAGCATAAAGTTATTCCTAGTTGTTTATTGCGGTTATCACATTGAAACCAGATCATTCGTATAATATATATATATATATATATATATATATATATATATATATATATATATATATATATATATATATATATATATATAGAGGAAAGTGCCCTAATATTAGGATAGCACCAAATATTGGATACCTACGTATTTCATACATTAAAACATACATGAAGCTCCATCTATTAACAGGTAGTTCAGTTAAAGCTTAAAACACAATATTTACGTTTGTGGAACTTTAGACACTCCCGTATTCTAATAATGGACATTTGTTCAAATTTCGCTGAATGAAAAGTTTTTAAACGGCTAATTTTAAGTGGGAAATAATTCAAAATAAGGTAAGTTCACTAAATATTCTACTTTTATCAATATGGTGCATGTTCTAGGTAAATTATTTTTATGAGTTCGTAATAAATTGTTGTTTTTTTCTTTCCAGAATGGCACCCAAAAAGAGAAAACAATGGGCTAAAGAAAATATGACCAGCGCAATTAATGCAGTATTAAACAAAGAGATGGGCTATCTGAAAGCTGCAAAAGCGTTCAACGTTCCAAAAGCTACATTGGAATACTATTGCAAGTCAAAAAAACCACTTGAATACGTGGAAAAATCCACCCTGGGTCGTAAGCCGGTTTTTCCACAGTCCTTGGAAAAAGATTTGGCAATACATTGTCTGGAACTCGAAAAAAGGTTTTATGGCTTAACTTCACCGGATATTCGCCGCTTGGCTTATCAATTAGCTTTAGCCAATAACTTGCCGCATCCGTTTTCGAAGGTAAAAGGAACTGCAGGGAGAAAATGGCTACGAAATTTTTTAAGAAGAAACAAAAATATTTCATTCCGAACTCCTCAAGGTGTTTCGGCCGCTAGAATCAAGGGGTTCACAAAAGAAAATGTGAGGCAAGTTTTTGATATTTTGGAACCCGATTTAGAAAAAATAAAGTTTAATCCCTGCAGAGTTTATAACGTCGACGAAACAGGGATAACTGCAGTTCAGCACAAGCACACTAAAGTTATAGGGCTCAAAGGGAAGAAACAAGTCGGAGCTTTGACAACGGCAGAGAGGGGTTCGCTTGTCACTGTCGTATTATGTATGAACGCTAACGGACACTATATACCTCCAATGCTGATCTTCCCAAGAAAAAATTTTAAAGCGGAACTTATGGATAGAGCGCCTCCCGGTTCTATAGGGAAATGTCACCCATCCGGCTGGATTCAGTCTCATCTCTTTACCCAATGGCTGGATCATTTTATTAAACACGCCAAGCCGTCGTCTGAAGATCCACTAGTTCTAATTCTAGATGGACATTATACACATACAAGAAATCTGGAAGTAATTAATAAAGCTCGTGAAAATCACATTAGCTTAATATGTTTACCCCCTCATTCAACCCACAAGCTGCAACCCCTGGATGTTGCATTGATGTCACCTTTAAAAACTTATTACTGTCAGGAAATTGAAAACTGGTTAAGGTGCAACCCCGGGCGAACCCTTTCTCCATATCAGATCGCAAGTTTGTTGGGTAAGGCTTATGCAAGGACTGCGTCAATGGAAATTTCTATAAACGGTTTTCGAAAATGCGGCATTATGCCTTTAAATCGCGATGTATTCCGCGATCATGATTTTGCTATCCATGAAAAATTAGAGACCTCTCTTGATAATGAAGAAACTTCTGAAAATATTATTGAAGCAGAAACGTGCAGTGAGACTGTTTGCAACAAATCTAAATCAAAAATTGTAATTTTACAAAATATTTCGATTAAACCTCGTGCAGTTCCCGTTGCTGAAAAAAATCCGAACGCCTTTATAAAACCAAGTGAAATTACCCCATTGCCAGTTTTACCTGGCCCGTCGGGAGTGAAACGCAAAAACTCGGGTTCGGCAGCTTTAGTAAGTGGTTCACCTTTCAAATTAGCCCTTGAAGAAGCTCAGAGTCCTAAAAAGGGAAAAGTAGTTAAAAAGAATTTGAACATTGGTTCCACTTCAAACAAGACTGCCCAGAAAAAAATGTCGTTCAAGAAAGCAAGCAAAAAAAAAACGATTTCTTCGAGTTCATCAGAGTCAAGTGAAGAGGTGCCATATATTGATTCTGGAGACGATATGGACCCAGACGATGAAGATGTGGATTGCGTGTTCTGTTTGGAATCGTTTTCTTCCGACAAAGCTGGGGAACAATGGATACAGTGTGCTAAATGTTATAGATGGTGTTATGAGGCATGTGCTGGCGTTTACGGTAAAAAAAATTATATCTGTGACTTTTGTGTCGATGGATAATTCGCGCATTTTTTACTAACCTTAAGTTCAAAAAGAGATTTTAATAATTACTAATAGTGTAAAATTAATTAGGTTTGTTCAACGTAAGTTTTTTAAACAGTTTTGTCTGTACTTACTACAATAAAATGTTTTGAGTTTTTATTATTAGTGGTTTGTTTGTATGACCTAATATTGGGTACCCTATCCAATATTAGGTGAAACTTTTCTGAATTGGCTAGATTGGGTTTTTTCTTATACTATTTTTTATTGCGAAACAAAATGTTTTTGGAGTCTAATCAATGATGTGAAAGGATACTATATAGTTGTATAACGGCATTTCCGAAATTGGTAAAAATCTAGTGTTGATTAAAAAAGTAATATTGATCGTTAAAAAAATGTATCCAATATTAGGCCACTTTCCTCTATATATATATATATATATATATATATATATATATATATATATATATATATATATATATATATATATATATATATATATATATATATATATATATATATATATAAATATATACCCTACCCTAAATGGTTTCTTAATAAATTTTTACATAACTCTATTAAGACAACAATAAATAATAATAATAATAACAATGCAACGGTAGTACTTTCTCCAGAGATCAATGTTTCTTTAAATAATAATCAGAGTCCTACTAATATCAATGCCCTTGTACCTAATAATCAACAGATTTACTATTTCTCTCTACCTTATTGCCAGGAATTGAGCCATAAACCAGAAAAAATTCTATCTGAAAATGTTAACATCAAAATATGTGGCAAACAAATTTTAAAAATAGGCAACACTTTCTCCAGGCAAAAAGATCGAGATGAACCAACTAAAAAATCAAATGTTGTTTACTCGCTTACATGTAATGATTGTAATAAAAAATACATAGGGTAAACCTCCACTGTTTTACAACAAAAAATAACTAGACACAAAAGTGACTGCAGATTACAAAAAAATTCTTGCACACTTGCAGAACACACAACCAACACAAATCATGTCATAGATTTTCAAAATTGCAAGGTTCTAAACACAGAAAAAAATTCGAACAAAAGAAAATTTTTAGAAATGGTGGAGATTTTCCTAGACAATGAATGTCTAAATAAGAAAAAAGACATTAATGGTCTTAGTGTTATTTACTCACAACTTTTATTGACTTTAAAACAGTCAGATACTAATTCACAATTTGAGTAAAAATAATCCAAAAAATATGCACCCTTTTTTGTTTTTCTATAAACAATAACTACAGATTGGGAGAATTCTGTGATTGTTTTAACAGTCAGCCAATTACACCTTATTAGTTAGTCACCCAAAATTAGTTAACTCAAGTTTATAACGTAATTATAATAAAGAACACAAGTTCAAATTTAGCGCCAGAAAGAGATACTATTACTTGTTAAATATGCTTACTCTGTCAGATCTTTGTATCGATTTTTGTTTATTCACCTAGTTTATAAAAAAACACAGAAAGAAATTCCACTGATAATACACTCGGTCGTCTTCATCAGATGCGATCAATCTAAAACGTAAACGTGTAGAATAATTATATTTTTATGTAAATATACCAATATGTAGTCCTATATAACACAAAAATGAAAAAAAAATTGGAATGTTTCACATAGAAGCTAGATGTAGTAAAAAACTCAACTTGCAAGTAATTCCTATAGCATTAATTAAATTTAAATTAATTTTCATAAACTAATTTGAACATAAACGTAGAATCCTAATATTTTAACAAGCATAATTTACCACAAATAAAACATAGAATTAGTAATTAAATTAAGTAGTTAAGTAAAATGTAGGCACAGAAAACAGAAAATGAAAGTAATAATTCAAAAAAAGACATTTTTCAGTCAACCGGAAATATTAAAATCTTTCATCTCTCTTCCTTGATATCTTTATATAGATATTGTATATAATTTTCAATATTAAAAAAAACGTTAAAGCTTAATTTAGAGAGCTGATGCAATATTGTAAAGTTCTGTTTTTGTATTGTAGCCTTGAAAAAGGAAACAATAAATTTCCGAAAGCTCGGCGTATGTAAAAAACGAGTTTTGCTTCAGCCCCAGACTGCTACCCCAAGAAAAAAATTGAAACTTTTTTGTAAATATATATATATATATATATATATATATATATATATATATATATATATATATATATATATATATATATATATATATATATATATATATATATATATATATATATATATATATATATATATATATATATATATATATATATATATATATATATATAGAATATATTAATCTTATTTCCATGGTACTCTTTATCATGTAATATAATTATTTTACATATTTGCAAACAAATATCCAAATAGTAAAAAATATATAAAACAGAAAAAGTTGTTATGGTTTAAAATGTTATTAAGACAAATTGATCATACTGCACCTATAATAATAAATTTTGTTGGTAAGTGCCAGAATTTAGTTATTAATCTTTAAGCCTAGGATTAGCATAAAGTTATTCCTAGTTGTTTATTGCGGATATCACATTGAAACCAGATCATCCAGATATATACATATATATATATATATATATATATATATATATATATATATATATATATATATATATATATATATATATATATATATATATATATATATATATATATATATATATATATATATATATATATATATATATATATATATATATATATATATATATATATATATATATATATATATATATATATATATATATATATATATATATATATATATATATATATATATATATATATATATATATATATATATATATATATATATATATATATATATATATATATATATATATATATATATATATATATATATATATATATATATATATATATATATATATATATATATATATATATATATATATATATATATATATATATATATATATATATATATATATATATATATATATATATATATATATATATATATATATATATATATATATATATATATATATATATATATATATATATATATATATATATATATATACAGGGTGTCCCACGACGAACTGCGGCGATCGATTTCTCAGAAAGTAGACTTTAGAAAAATTTGAAATTTTGGCAGCTAACTAAAGTCGATAGGAGCTGGGTTATACCGGAAGTAGACGTCCACTTTCTTATTTTAAATAGAACACCCTGTATATAATAGAATTTTTGGATTCCTCAAAAAATTCTAGGTATATTCCATGTATAATATCCTATACCTAAGTTCAACTGTTTTTGAGATATTTTGAATTTTATGTAAAAAATGACGTTTGCAGGTCCAGACATAACTATAAATATCTGCTTATCGAAGTCTCTATTTTTTATTTGCGGTTGGTTTCCTTGTCCAAAAGGGTACACTTTAGTGGCCTGTGCAATCGTTAAAAGTTACTTTTTTCAAATGGAAACCCCCAATTTTTATAATTTTATCTTATTTAACACTTAAAATAAGGGTGACGTTGTATAAAGTCGTCTATTCCAAAACTTTGTAATTTTTGAGTTATTGACGATATAACATTTTTTATTCTAATGATACCAGACGGCTTCTAAGTTTTCTTGTTAGTTGGCCATGACGGTAGTGCGTATTTACCCCAAAACTTCACTGGCTGGAGCAGTTATTGTACCGAAACTGCATTGGCCCGGACCGGCAAAATCCCGAAAATTCAGCAGATGTCGGAGAACGCATAAAATCAGTCACTGGCCCAAAACTTAGATTTACCTCAGTGGTTAAAAACCACTATTGGCTCAAAAAGTCGAAATACCGAAAATTCGAGCTGTTGACTGTGGATGCACTAAAACAGGCAATGGCCAAAAACTTCAAATACCGAAAAAGAAAATTAATAAAAAAACCTACGCTACTGGCTGCAAATATCAAACAAGGCTGTTGTGTTGTCAAGTTTTAGTTATAAGAAGCTTTCGCGTTTAGTTTATGTATAGGACATATATTGTGTGTTTGTAATTTTAAATTGTTAAAGTAACTTAGGAATAAGGTTACGTTAGACCTGTATTTTTGCTGGTTTCTAATTTTTTTTTCGTATAAATGTAAGTATGTTTAAAAATAACAAGTTTATATTGTTGGTTTCTATAATTAAACCCTGATTTTTTGCTTAAATAACCATAAAATATATGTATTTTGTAAAGGGTTATGATTTCTTTTTTATTTTTTTAGATGATGAGATTTTCCACAATAATTGAGAAAACGCAGTAGAATCAAACTATGTGAAAGATGTATTTTCTGATCTGGACCTTCTTCCTGTAGTTAAAGGATATACTTATCTATCCATTCAGCCATGAGAAATTATGTTTACAAGGTTGAGGTAAGCATTCTTTGTACATTTTAGGCACATCAATATTATTAAAAATAGGTATTTAATTTTAAATCATTCTTACTTATTTTTAATATATTTATATATTTGTCAATAATATGTTTTCTTGGCAATCAAATTTTCGAATTTGTTACTTGCAGATTAAACTGGATAAGGACCATGACATTGAAGAATCTACGTGTACATGCCCTAGAGGTCAGTTGTGGTGTCGTGTCAGCATTACTAATATTTCTGTAACATATTATTATGTCCGTAACCGAGGTATCCTGTGCATGAAACAATAACAAAACCGACCCAGGAAATAGGGTAAAAACAATAAATTGTTTACTTATTTTTAATATATTTATATATTTGTCAATAATATGTTTTCTTGGCAATAAAATTTTCGAATTTGTTACTTGCAGATTAAACTGGATAAGGACCATGACATTGAAGAATCTACGTGTACATGCCCTAGAGGTCAGTTGTGGTGTCATGTCATCATTACTAATATTTCTGTAACATATTATTATATCCGTAACCGAGGTATCCTGTGCATGGAACAATAACAAAACCGACCCAGGAAATAGGGTAAAAACAATAAATTGTTTTCTTATTTTTAATTTATTTATATATTTGTCAATAATATGTTTTCTTGGCAATAAAATTTTCGAATTTGTTACTTGCAGATTAAACTGGATAAGGACCATGACATTGAAGAATCTACGTGTACATGCCCTAGAGGTCAGTTGTGGTGTCGTGTCATCATTACTAATATTTCTGTAACATATTATTATATCCGTAACCGAGGTATCCTGTGCATGAAACAATAACAAAACCGACCCAGGAAATAGGGTAAAAACAATAAATTGTTTGCAGAAAACAGTAAAATCCAGTTAAAGGTAGCTTAAGCTAAAAAGACCACTTCGGCCAGTTTCAAAATGATGTAGGATTCATATAGATTCTCAAAGAGAAACCAGTTGTGCAAAAAAATAGTCGATTTTGAGAGCATTGTGTTTTCACAAAAGGCTTTGAAAATATGTGAAGAAAGAGTTTCTGAAATACGCAGGAAAACAGTAGACCAAGGTAGTATTTTCAACTTTTATTAAGTTTTAAATAGTGTATTGTGTATCTGTTTCTAATTCTATTTTATGTTGAAGTGGGATCATCAAATTATATCAAAAAGTTCTTAGTTACAAAAAATGTCATAACACTACTAGCATAATCATTAATTTTGTATAATTTAGCTGCCTTTTCAATTGAAAATACATATTTTTTTCTTGAGGCACCATTGAATATCCCGGCATAATTATTTTGGGAGTTTATATATGATAAAAATGTTATATAGGTGATTGTGGTAATCAGTAATGTCACTGCTTATTGAATGCAGTTAGTTTGAGCTAGGTCAGAGAAAATAATGTTTTTGTTAATTCACTAGTAAGAGTTGAATCAGAATTAACTATTTCCGGAGTCGAACTAATAATTGTATGTTTTATTTCGAAAAAAATGAAAAGGGCTATTTATTCAGTTGTTTATAAAAATTAAAACCTGGTTTATTGTATAAAATTCAATGAATGAACATTTTTTTTTTAAATATAGGAAAATTAATTATTACCAATGGCAATATCTGAATTTCAATGGTTGCTTCCAGTCTGCCAAAATGAATATTAGTGTGTGCTACCTGTAACTTTTGTTTTTTATTTTTTCAGAAAGCTATACTTAGATGGTATTATAAAAGAAGTTTCTCCATTTCCTTAGATAGATCGAAAGTGAAACTTAACAATAAGAGGCATAAATATTATCAACAAGATACAAGGAAAGTTGTGCTTTACAAAAAGAAAAATCTATCATTTGGTGATCTGGACCTTATTGGAATCAATCATACATGACGTAAACATTGATGAAGAATGGGAGAATAATATATACATATTAAAAATGTTTTATTTAAATAGATACATATGATTTTTAAGTAGAAATAACTGTAAGATGATACCTGTTTTTTTTTGGCATAGCTCTTACAACTATTCATTTTTATTATTTAAAATTAAAATGTTATAATAAAATGTTTAAAGTAACTTTCTCTGGAGTCATGAAAAAATCAGTTAAGTTTTTAATTATTTAAAAAAAAAACACAATTTTTTTAGTCAGTTACTCAAATATAACACACTGTGCTATGTCTGTGTTCTCAGAGGTTTTAAATTCAAGTCCTTCTCATCAAATTTACCTAAGCGACAAAAGTTAATTTATAAATTAGAAATGTGGAAATGTGATTATATAGAAATACTCTTGAGAGTAGTCTTATAGTATATTAAATAAGTACTGAAAGCAAGTTTTCAGACTAGCAGGTATTAGCTGAATGCAAAAATCTTTCTAGTTTAAAATGGATCTTTTTCACACAAGTAATATACATTATTTTTCCTACATCCATAAAGAATCTTTTCTAACCGCTGACCGCCTTATTGCTGACACAATTGAATTCTGATATTTTTAGTAAGTTCCTTAAATGCTCTTCCAAAATCATATCAATAGCTTAATAAATTGCCTTATTCGATTTTCTAGGATCTCTAAAGATGAGGGAGGATATATGTACACTTTATCTTTGAGAAAATCCCATATAGAGAAATCCTCTGCCTGGCCATCGAATTGAACCATACAGTACCCAACCAATTCTCCCCAAATCGTTCATTGTTACAGATTTTGAATTATGAGCTGGAGCGCCATCTTGTTGGAACATCATTCCATCATTCACATCTAAATGCAAGTTTTCCAAAAAATTTTTAATTTGGTTTTGAAGAAATCCGAAATACATTCCACCATTCAATGGTCTGACGTTCAGTCTTACTACACCTAACCAAACATTCACTCCGAAACGCTCTAGAAAAACACCTTCTCTTACCAGTCGTTAATTTTCTCAAACCCAATAGTGAGTGTTTTGTCTGTTGAACAATGAACATACGGAGACTGGTAAATCTAGATTCATCTGTGGAGAGTATTTGATGGTGGAATACTGTATTAACATTAGAATTTCCCAAAAACCAATTACAATAATTTAAGCGCCTCTCAAAGTCATTTTCGTATAAGTGATAATAACACTTAAAACCGTGCTTCTTTAAAATTTTCCTAGCACTTTCACGAGAGGTATTACATTAGTTTTCCAACACTCGAACGGAAGCAGTTCGATCATATTCAATATAAGCTAAAATATTTGTCTCAACTTCTCTGCTTACTATGAAGGCATTAGCATCTTCACCTGCATTATTTTATTTTCAATTTTATGTGTTAAACTAACCATGGAAAATAATTTCTGGAGGGAGTGTCACGCCCTGGAAATCTTTCTTGATATAACTCCTTCGCTTGTCTGGTATTTATCCTACATTCGCCATAGATATCGATAAGCAGTACGTCAATGTCAATTTGATGCTCTCATGTATAAACCAAAATAGTTGCAAGAAATGTGAAAATAGCAATCGTGCTAAAAAAGGTTTAAATATTTTATGTAAAAGTTGGTATTTGTTTATACTGAAAAGGATATCTCTTAATCATTTCAGTTTGCGCTTGGAAATAAAAACTAAAGGTGTAGTGTGTCAGGCATTTATCATTTTATTTTAGATACTGATTTATACTTTAATGTTAATTTAAAAAAAATATCGATAAAAATCACAATGTCATTGGAAGAACTACTAAAACGTATCAAAATAGGAGATGAATCGAAATTTTTGCACGTTTTATCAACCGTTTGCCGTTTCATTAGGTTGCTTGACGAAAACTCGATCGGTGACGACACAGTACCGCTATATTGATTTTAGAAACAATATCTCCTCCGCCGCCATTTTGTTATTAAAAGAGGAATTTTTCGCGCTATCGAATGACGTAAAAATATATACAGGGTTCCCTTTAAAATTCTTGACCCAGGTAACTGGAAGACACCGGAAGCAATATGCAATCCTAATTTTAAGGACCTATATCTTTGATCCAAATATTAAAACTATAACTTAAAAACCAGGTGATTGACGCCTTGCCAATTTTTCGTTGTCACCCGGTATACTGTCTCCGGCTCTAGCTTAAACATCTAAAACATAGATAACTATTATAAATGACGCCATTTTTAAGATGCAATATCCTGAATATGCCCTGAAAATTTCATCCAAATTGGTCAAACCATCGAGGAGTAATCGTCTACATACATAAAAAATAGAGTGTTGAATTGATAACCTTCTTCTTTTTTGAAGTCGTTAACTAACAGACTAATTAGCAGATAGTCAAATGAACAAGTCAAACAGAGACTAATATAATATTAAAAAGATAAAAGAATTTTATCAAAATAGAAGAATACTAAATATATATATATATAGCATATTATCTATACATTTAGTTCGATTTTAGTTTTTTTATTTTAGTTTATCAATTTAACCACATGCATTTTTTTATGTACGTTCATCAATTACTCCGCGAAGTTTTCAGGGAATATTCAGGATATCCCTTAGCAAGCATATTAAAAAATGTAAAACATGGCGGATTTACGCCATTTTCACTTATTTCAACGAGTACCTAAAGTAATATAAATTGCGTTCACCATATCATTAGGAAAAAAGTATACATGTTAATATCGTGTCTCGTAAGTTTTCCGAGTTTTTAGTGGCACGAAGTTTAATTTTACTTATCTTTTTAAATCTTGCCATTTCTATAATATTAGTACGGTGATTCTAACAAAATTTCATATGCAATGGACCCAGTAGTTGCTTATCTATATTTTTAAAACACTAAGATTTTTCAACAAGTTCGTGAGAGTTATACTGCACCAATTTACAAGATTTTTTTCTGAAATGATCGTCTGGTTACAGTGACCTCTCAACACTGTTTTATTGAGTGTGTTTTCTATAAAACCAATATGTTTTCCTTCAATTACATTTCTGCACTATGTGGTGAATGCGCACCATATTCTTATAATTCCACTAGAAACTTACCGTGTCATCTAACGAAAAAGGTAGAATAAGGTCTGCCGGGCCAGCTAGTTTATTTTATTAGGGGCCTTCAAAATTTTAACCCAAGTTTAAGCTTTAAAACGTTGTGTAAATAGAACTAATAATGATGAAATAAGAAAAGCAATAAAAGACCGTGCCTATTTAATGTGGTGGTAAATATGTAGACACTCAATATATAAATGTTTGTTTTTGATTAAGTAATCAGGAATTAGTTTTCTTCATAAAATTAAATTGTCAATAAGGAATAAAATATTACTTTTTACTTTTTAGTGCTTTTTTGTTATGGGTTCTATTTTATTTATAAACATTTTATCGATCACTGGATTTACCTTCAGTGCTACACAAATCTTCAACTTGACATATTAATGGAAGTTGCAAATTAAGTAATTCTAATTTAAAAACGTTGTTGGTATGTATCAGCTCTCTGTAATGATATTGGAAGTAACCACTTGGTATCTCCTAAATGAGTTTTAAATTTTACTTTCCTTATAGGGCACATCAAATTAAGACATTAAAAGAAGTTATTCGAAAAGCAATCGTGAACGCTAGTATTATATTACATCGCGTAGCGTAAATTTTAACATTTTTCCAGTATGCTTGCTATGAAACCACACCAATATACTGAATATTCCTTGCAGATTTCGTCCAAATAGTTCAAACCATCCCGGAGTAATTGATGTATATACGTAGGTTAGAATGGATTTGGATTTTTTGTGTAAATTAAAAAGGGAAAACAAGTTTCTTATTTTTGTAAAACCTTATTTCTTTCTTGTTTAAGGCAGATTTTTTTAAAATCTGAACTAATATTTTATTATCTTTTATTTTAAACTAACACACCAATGATATTTTAAAAAAGAAACAATACCTACTTTTTTTATCAGACTTTTATTAACAGACTAACTGGCATGTACTCAAATATATATATATATATATATATATATATATATATATATATATATATATATATATATATATATATATATATATATATATATATATATATATATATATATATATATATATATATATATATATATATATATATATATACAAACATGGAACAGAAAATAATATAATATTAAAAAGCTAAAAAAATTATTGAAATAAGAGAATAATAAATATATAATACATACATACATACTATTTTCCATACATTTAGATCTATTCGTCTTGTTTTTAATCACAAGATTCATCTCCACTGCTATTCAAATCTTCAACTTCACATATTAATGGAAACTTTAAATGAAATAATTCTGTACATACTTGATGTTTAATGGAAGCATGTGGTTTAAATTAGAAGGTATCTGGAACTGCTACGCAGTTCACATAATTTCGAAACAGCTGGGAAGTGACATGGCTAGAAATGCTTACTTCAGTTTGGTTGGAACCCAATTGAGATATGGTATTCTGGGATTTTGCTCTCAGTATCAGTTTAATTCAGTTTATATTTTGCAAAAGAGAGCAACCTTTCACTACGTATAAAACAAATAACAAGCAAGCAATTATTTAGAAGTTTTTTAAAACATATTTTAATAGCAAAATCATCTTACAGTTTGCAGGAATTTTATGACAACCACTTGTGACTGTCTAATTTATTGTTATATTAGTAATTTTAGCCGTTTTATTTTGTCATGTCAAATTTGTTACTACATTACTGTAATTTTAACCATTTACATATTTTTTTTAGCATTAATATGTAATTATTGTGATGTCAATTTTAAGTCTATATGCTTAGTTTAAGCTATCTTAGTTTGTACCACTTTTTAGGTTTATGGAAGTTGTTTACAAAAGTAAAGTCTTGTAAACAACTTCCATAAACTTAGAGTTGTACAAACTTGACTTTGACCTCAGAGTTACAATTTTGTACACTTGGTGCATCTAATAGCATGTTATACATGAATTCTTGCCTTTGAAATAATTCTAGTTTAAATAACTTGTGGTGCAAACATTGCAGTTCTTAAACAAGGTGGAATATTTAAACTTCTACCTGGAGGAAGCTAAATAGATATTAGAAATCCTTTATTAAGTCTCGCAGATACCACAAGATTTAAAATACCACAATGCTTAAGCTTTTTTTTTTTAATGAAATAATGAGGCCAAATACAATTCACTCGCATAGGTAATTATTCACGAATTAAACCTTTTAATGTATTTCTCTTTCGTTTTTTGATTTTTTTGGCAATGAACAATAAATCTCTAGGCAGTCCAAAATGATTTTACAATATGTAATACATGTTGGCATACACCAACGTTTCTCAACCTTTCAGTATATGAAGACCTTTGTCCAAGTTTTATCAAACGGGGGACTCCTACCTATAGGTATAAAAAAGTCCAATATAAAATTTAATAACAATAATTCTCTGATACCAGTAAAACTATCGCCCACTTAAATGAAAAACCTAATTTGATAATGAATGAATGAAACATTTATAGAAAAGCATACCAGCTGTGCAATACACTAATTTTCCTATACTAATACTAATACTAGCATATACTAAAAAAAACTAATACTAACCTATATAAATAAAGTACCGCAACAATAGTTTTTACTACCCTTTTCACTACCTACATTTGAGTTAAATGTATGTGTCTTTTCTGTGAATTCAGTTATAGAGTAATGAGCAGAATCAGTAAGGAAATGTTTTAATTTGGAATTGAATTTTTTTATTGGGCTTTGCTTTATATGATCAGTTATTTTATTATATAGACATTTTCGAAAATGATAAAGAGAATTATAAGTTACTGAACTAGAATATTGTGGAATTATTATATTATTTCTAAATCCTGTCAATTATTATATATATCATGAATACCAATGGGCTGGCTAATATTTTATCAAAATCTACTTTTAATCTATTTCTCTATTTCCTTGTTTTCATGATACAACCGGAAAATTAAATTAACACTTTAATAGGTCTTTCGTAATGAGAGGAGAGTGTTTCTTAATACCGGCTTAAAATTTACAAAGATTAGTGTTTTTAATTATGCTCTGCAATGCTAAATCACAGTAAATATAAAGCACCTTTTTTTCTGTGGCTGATAAGTCGCTTTCTTTGACCAAAATCGGTCGTAAATGGATTCTAACGCATAATTTAATATGGTCTGGACTCTAAAATAGTGTTCCCTAAAAAACTCTTATTTGTAAATTGCTTTCCCCCAATGCACTTTTTACTGTCAAGCAATCGGTACTGTTATACATGAATTAAAAAAAGTCCAGTGAATAACTAATAAACGTCAAAAAAAAATCAGTACAGACCTTATTAAGATCTTTTTTAATTGTTGGAAGTTTATAATGTGCTTTAATAAAAACTCTGTTAGTATTACAATAATATAAATCTCATAACAAAGGAAACATTTTATCACATTCAAAATAAACGAATAGTAAATATTGAGCAAGAAAACCATGAGATGATCAACTAATAAGTAATATCAACATTAACTCTCATGACATGATATTTGATTGATTACGTAATAAAATAAATAAAGTCATATCTGGGTTTATCCAAACAATAAGGCAGTTTGGCAACAACGACAGGAGTATCTAGACCACAGCGCTGTCATGGGCGTGCATACAGGCGTCCTTCTGTTCGGGCCAATAGCAGTTTTTAATCACTGAGGTAAAACGAAGTTTCGGGCCATTGCCTGTTTTAGCGCATTTACAGTCAAGTGACCGAATTTTCGGTATTTCGACTGTTCGGGCCAGTGTCTGTTTTAAATCATTGAGGTAAATCGAAGTTTCGGGCCAATGAGTTTTCGGGACATTGCCTGTTCGGGCCAGTGAAGTTTCGGGCCAAATACATCGAACCGCCATGACGTGGAGGCCTGGCGAGAACAAAACCAATTGGTTACTATAGAAACGTAATATTTGTTGTCGTTTGACAATTACCTACTAAAAGATTATTTATTATAGTAATTAAAATAATTATTAAACTAATAATCATGCCGGGGCGCTTAAATTGCACACGAGGATTATTTGAATTTGTTTATTATCTATGGGGAATCTAACATAGTTTTAACAAGAACATGCCAGATATTTGCTGATAGATATCCAGATAAACAGAAACCGTCACCGAAGAGCGTTAAACAAATGTTGGAAAACTATAAAAATGTTAAAACCGTGAAGACAAAAATTAATTAAACAAAGCTTATTCCCACTATAGTCTAGTCTACACAAGAGCACAACTTATTTTTTCAATAAATGTTGAAAATGTCCACCAATGTACTTCTAAACATTTTTCGCATCTCCGAATAAATCCCTCGTGGGTGGCCGCTCTAATTGAAGCTGGAGATAAACTTTCGAACGCGTCCCTTACCCTGCTATACAGCCCTCTTTCGTTGTTACTGGATTAATATAAACGATTCCTTTTATCGTTCCCCATATAAAATAGTCTAAGATCGGGGGAACGAGGAGACCACAGGAAAGGTCCATTGTTGGCAATCCACTTGTCGTAAAACGTAGCTTGTAAAAAATTAGTAACTGCAATAGTTCTATGTGGTGGAGCGCCATCGTGCTGGTAGAAAATTTGACTATGTTCTGCCAAAGGTAAATTACTTAAATATTCGTTGTCCAACTCTTCAGGAATATTCAGATATCTTTCTCCTACAAAAGCTTATAGACATAATTTTACGGAAAGAAATGCTTTGGTAATATTCATTGATTTATTGATTTAAGAAGAAACAAAATACATCAAAACTTAATTATTAATTTAATCTGAAGAGTGCTCAATAAAAAACCGGTTTAGTATTTTATGACTTTCTAAAGTACCCTGTATAAATAGCTTGTAAATATCTAACTAAAGATAACTTTAAATAAAATAAAACTTGGGACGATATATTTTTTTAGATATGATGTGTTAAGGTATGTGGACCAGTATTTGTATGAAGTAGTGTAGTGTGACCTGTATAAATAATTTAATTTAATTTATTTATGTAATAATATTTACTAAATGATTTATCTGACGCTAAATTGATAAAAAAATGATTGTAATATTAGCTAAAAGGATTATTTTTCATTAAAAAGTCCTTGTGTTTAGGCAATGTATAACTTACCATTCAAATTTTCTTCGTAAAAATTCAGTTTTATTATTCCATACTTCCTTACTGCACAAAATACATTAAATTGCCAGTATTCTTGAAAGTTCCGCGATCTTACTGCATAAGGATTCGAATCACTCCAAAAATGGGAATTGTGTCTATTGAAAAGGCCATTTTTAGTAAATTTTGCTTCATCGGTCCAAATTATATTGTCCAAAAATCTAAGATTATCTTGTACCATTTTTAAAATAAACTCGCAAAACTGTATTCTTTTTGGCAAATCAGTCTCTTTTAGATGTTGAACCAATGATATTAAATAAGGTTGGAAGTTATGTTTTAACAGAATCCTATGCACTGAGTTCCTCGAGATTCCTGATTGTCTTGCCACGTTTCTTACGGATGTCATTGGATATGCTGCAAAATATCCCAGAATCGCAATCTCGACATTTTCATTATCAACAATGGGCTTCCTCTTATTAATGTTTGCGTTAACGTTTCCAAAATTTTTATAGTTTTCCAACATTTGTTTAACGCTGTTCGGTGACGGTTTCTGTTTATCTGGATATCTATCAGCAAATATCTGGCAAGTTCTTGTTAAAACTCTATTAGATTCCCCATAGATAATAAACAAATTCAAATAATCCTCGTGTGTATAATTTAATTGCCCCGGCATGATTATTAGTTTATTAATTATTATAATTACTATAATAAATAATATTTTAGTAGGTAATTGTCAAACGTCAACAAATATTACGTTTCTATAGTAACCAATTGGTTTTGTTCTCGCCAGGCCTCCCCATGGCCAACTAACAAGAAAACTTAGAAGCCGTCTGGTATTATTAGAATAAAAAATGTTATATCGTCAATAACTCAAAAACTATACATTTTTAGAATAGACAACTTTATACCAAGTCACCCTTATTTTAAATGTTAAATAAGATAAAATTATAAAAATTGGGGGTTTCCATTTAAAAAAAGCATCTTTTAACGATTTTTTAAAGTATATTTATAATGTCAGTTTTTGATCACCCTATATTTATTTATTATAAAAACATCAGCACAGGCCACTAAAGTGGATCCTTTTGGACAAGGAAGCCACCCCCAAATAAATAATAGAGACTTCGATAAGCTGATATTTATAGTTATGTCTAGACCTGCAAAAGTCATTTTTTACATAAAATTCAAAATATCCCAAAAAGAGTTCAACTTAGGTATAGGATATTATACATGAAATATACCTAGAATTTTCCGAGGAATCCAAAAATTCGATAATATACAGGGTGTTCTATTTAAAAAAAGAAAGTTGACGTCTACTTTCGGTATAACCGGAAGTGCCGCCATCTTGAAAATATTTTGCGCGAATTGCCCCCATCGACTTTAGTTAGCTGCCAAAATTTCAAATTTTTCCAGAGCCTACTTTCTGAGAAATCGATCGCCGCAGTTCGTCGTGGGACACCCTTTACCTATGACAACAGAAACTGACAGACAGAGGGGCCGACGGAATTAATAAAACATTTTTTTTGGCATCTAGGAATGCTAAAACGTAACAATGTGTAAAACCTGAGAGGGTTATTTTTTCACGATTACAAACATTTTATTTGGTCGCCATTTTGTTCGGCCATCTCGAATTAGTACCACAACTTTACTAATTGATCCCTATACTACAATTAGTTATGGCACACAATTTGAAATCAAACCATTAAGCAGTTTTTTCAGGCTGATTTTTTAAATATTTTATTAAGCCGCCGTTTTGTTCCAGTTTTGTTACCAGTTGATTCCAACATAATACTTGTTGTTTTCGCAAAATTTGAGATAAATTGGGTAAGCAGATTTCTAATAAAATTTTTTGCTAACATTTCACTAGGCCGCCATTTTGTTTCGTTATATTGGAATTTTATCAAATATTACCATGTCATCCCCATATGACCCTTACTTTTTGACCAAAATTTGAAGTCAATCGGGTAAATAATTTTTTAGCTACACCGCCAACAGACAGACCGATAGACGGATCGACGGAATTGATAAAACATATGTTTTCGCATCTAAGAAATCTAAAACGTAAAGATATGTAAAACCTGAGACAGTGATTTTTTCACGATTACAACCATTTTATTTTGCCGCCATTTTGGTTGACCATCTCGAATTAGTAGCAAAATTTAACTAGTTGATCCCTATATCACAATTAGTTATTGCCCACATTTTGAAATCAAACCATTAAGCAATTTTTTCAGGCTGAATTTTTAAATATTTTATTAAGCCGCCGTTTTGTTCCAGTTTTGTTACCAGTTGATTCCAACATAATACTTGTTGTTTTCGCAAAATTTGAGATAAATTGGGTAAGCAGATTTCTAATAAAATTTTTTGCTAACATTTCACTAGGCCGCCATTTTGTTTCGTTATATTGGAATTTTATCAAATATTACCATGTCATCCCCATATGACCCTTACTTTTTGACCAAAATTTGAAGTCAATCGGGTAAGTAATTTTTTAGCTACGCCGCCAACAGACAGACCGATAGACGGATCGACGGAATTGATAAAACATATGTTTTCGCATCTAAGAAATCTAAAACGTAAAGATATGTAAAACCTGAGACAGTGATTTTTTCACGATTACAACCATTTTATTTTGCCGCCATTTTGGTTGACCATCTCGAATTAGTAGCAAAATTTAACTAGTTGATCCCTATATCACAATTAGTTATTGCCCACATTTTGAAATCAAACCATTAAGCAATTTTTTCAGGCTGAATTTTTAAATAATGTAAGTTTCGTACCAATATGTTACCAGTTGACTCCAACATAATACTTGATGTTTTTGGAAAATTTGAGATAAATAATTGGATAAGTAGTTTTTTAATAAGATTTTTTCTAGCGTTTCACTAGGCGGCCATTTTATTTCGCCATATTGGATTTTTACCAAAATGTTACCAGGCCTTCCGCCTATGACCCTTTATTACGCCGCGAACAGACAGACAAACAGACAGTCGGACCGACGAAATTGAGAAGACATATTTTTCGTCATCTAGGGACTCTGAAACGTGACGATCTAAAAGAATCTTCGAGTGTGATTTTTTCACGAATACACTACTTCTCTTTTACAAGGGAAGCAAAAATGAATCGTTTTACCGATGTTTCGCCAAAATCACACTTGACATTTTCGATATCATAAAAATTCGCTTTTACTTGTGATAATGAAAACCCCATTTCACCTTTAGAATTTTTAGAAAAATAGACGTATTCAAAACTAGTTTTTGTGCTAAAATGTACCAATGTATATACTTTACATGGTTGTCCTACCATGCTTAAACTAGAAAAGATTATACCATATCGCAGTGTTATTAGAGGCATACTGAGAGAACAAATCCATTCAAATGAAAACACAACT